>VXAK01001230.1:316061-335232 GCA_013399435.1 Arenaria interpres | reverse complement strand
CAGCGTTAGCACCCCCAGCCCCCCTCCCACCCTATGCAGCCCCGGCGCCAGCCCCCGCATCGCTCCCCCCAGCCCTCTCCTCCCCCCACCCGGCATTCAGCCCCGTCCCACTGACAGCCCTTTATCCAGTGTCTCTTGTCCCAAAATCCACGTCCCACGAGGGGCCGAGAGCACAGAAGCTGACTTTTGAAACTTTGTTTTTTTCAGCAATCATGCAAAGAATCAGACACTGTGACACAAATATGGGATTTGGAACCGCAAATAAAAATGGTTGTGGTTCTGCCCTTTTAAAAATAGCTTTGTCCTGTGTCTTTCACAGTTCTCCTTTTATTGCCTTTCAATTCTAAATGAATACCTAACCTCAGCCCTGACCTGTTCTGGTCCAGAGAGCCTCATCCCACTGCCGTGATGGCTCCCCATCCCAAATCCCAGCTCTCCGTGCCGTCCTCGCCCTGCCCTTCTCTCCCCCATGCCTGACGACCTGGAGGCCGTTTTTCCTGTCCCCTGCCTTCCTGTGGGACCCCTCTGGGGACCTGCCCGTCCCCATCCCCCCATGTCACTGCCCCCCAGTCCTGAATGTGGTGTTTGTCTCTGCGTCCCGCAGCCTGGCTGTGACCTGTTTGTGCTTTCCAGCTTTAGACTGGGACTATTTCTGTAGATAGGTGCTGCGGGCGGCGGGGAAGGAGGAAACAGGGAGGAAACTGGAGGCCCGGAGCAGGATTGAGCTGTAAATACCTGCCCGTGAGCGGTTTTCCTGTGGGTCCCCTTGGACCTGGCTGGCGGGTGCTTTGTGCCCCCCCAGTCCCTTGCCCAGGTCAGGCAGGTCACCTCGGCCGGCAGCGCCGGGGGCTGTGGGGCACCTTTCTTCCCAAATTCCTGCCTCTTCCCCAAATCCTGTCCATCGCCTACCCAGCCCACCCTGCCTGCGCTGTGTTTGGGAATCGTGCTGTCATGGAGCCTGGCCGGGCCCTGGGGCAGTGCCCAGGGCTCAGCCCTGCTCAGGGCTGGGGGCTCCGTGTGTCAGGGAGAGGGACCAAGGAGACTGGGGGGATTTGCTCAACAGGGCCCTGCGGATTTGGGAACACAAGTGTGAGCTCGAGCACCTGTGAGTGTGCACAAGAGGTCACTGCTGGCCAGGCGGTGTGGGGCAGACCCACGGGGAGCAGGGGTGGGGTGTGGGTACCCACTGCTGCCGTAGTGCGGGCTCCTCCGTGCGGGGCTCAGGGCCTCCCCACGGCTGGAGGTGCTGTGGCCGTGGCCGGAGGGAGGGCACAGGGTGATCTCCAGCACCTGCCCCCATGGTGTCACTATGAATTTTCCTTCAGTGCATGAGTGTCTCCTTTCCCAGTGCGACAACAGGGCTCGCACAGGCCACTGGGGGCCACTGTGCCCAGCCCTCCCTCCTCCTGCACTGGCCCTGGCTCCTGCTGCTGGCCGTGCCGGGCTCCCCGGCAGCCAGCTCCTGGCTGGGATGGGGCTGGACCGCTGCCACCCAGCTCCTTGCCTCCATCACCAGCGTCCTCCTCTGCCCTGCACGAGGTGCTGCTCGGAAAGGACACTGTGTCCCTGCGTGCCATGCAGGGCAGCGGGGCTCTGCTGGCAGCACTGCCTGCCCTGCCCTGCCCTCCCCGCTGCCCACTCCCCATCTGGGGCCAGACTGGGCTTCGCTCCCCACTGCCGGTGCTCGGTGGGGAGTGTCAGGGCGGTCAGCCACGGGACTGGTGGCCACTTTGGAACAGTGTCGGGAGAGCCCAGCAGTCCTGGCACGGGACAGGGGATGAGCTCAGCTCCCCCATCCCTTGCTGCAGGCACCTGGGAAGAGGTGGTCTCGTGCCGGGGGGTTCTGCCTGGGGCGGGGGGTGGCACGGCGGGGGCTGCACTGCCATGACTGCAGTCCCCTTTTGCCAAACTGGGAGAGCTGTGGCCACCTGTGACTCCCTCCCCTGTTCATAGCCCATATTGGCTTCCCTTGTGCCCTTGCAGCTTTGCGGAGCACAGTGAAGCCTCTGGGCTCCTCAGTGGGGAGTGGGGGCCCAGGGGTCCGAGGGCGGCCGTGGTGCGGGGCAGGGCAGCCGGTGTGCTGCTGCGCTGCGCAGGGGCTTCGGCTGCTGTTTTCCTCCTCGGGAATGAAAGGTCCCATTCATCCCACTGCAGAAGGGCTCAGGTTCTCATCCGGGCTGAGCCGGGTCCCTGAGTGTGCGTTAAAAGCAGAGGGGATTATGGAGCGGCTCCAGCCTGGCCGTGGAGCCGGCCGTGATGCAATGAAAATATTACGAAAGCTGCCCAGGCTGATGGATGGCTGCTGCCAGCCAAGGAGCTGAGCTCGGCTCTGGCAGCGCCTGGCAGTGGGAGCGCGGTGGCTGCCTGCGGTAGCTCCAGGTCCCTGGATGGGGGTCCCGGCTGGGCAGCCCCAGGGTCAGGAGTGGCCGGGTCCTTCAGGGTCCTGGGCTGCAGTGGAGTCATCGCAGGGGATGCCCCTGCCCTTGCCCAGGGCTCGGTGCTTGGAACTGCCCGGGGTTGGGGCAGGACCCAGCTCCTTCTGGGTCTGGCCGGCTCCCCCCTTCCTGCATGATGGGGCTGTGTCGCCCCAGGATGAGGGGCCTGTGTCCTCCCTGCTGGCCCCAGCCCCAGCTCCACTCAGTGCCCGTGTCAGCACTTGGCTTCAGTTTCCACTTTAATTAACTCGAGCAGGAGGAACATGGAAAAACCTGCATGGAGCCTCCCCCGCCCGCTTTCCCCAACAAAGGCCCCATTGAGCTGGCCCGGCACCCTGCCATGCCGGTGCCCAGTGCTGGAGCCTGTGGTGCCCCAGCGGGGGGCAGGGCTGTCCCGGGGGACAGAGGGGCCATCGGGGCTGCACAGGGCAGGCAGCAGGCAGCGCGCACTGCAGAGCATCCTCTCAGCTGGGGGACTGCAGGCTGGGCATCTCCGTCCAGCGGAGGGGTGGTGGGCACCAGCTGGGGGTGATGAGCAGCTGTAGCAGCGATGGGCGGCCCCGGCACAGGGCGGCTTTCTCGGCAGGGAAGGACACGGGCTTCTCGGAGCACAGTCTGTCGTGGGAGACTTTGGCCATTTCTCCCCAAACCAGGGAAGAGCAACTCCATCCAGAGCAGCGCTGTGGAGGGACAGCTTGTGGGGACCGGCTGGGTGGGGTGACACCGTGGACTGGGATGGCCCCAGCCCTACATGAGCCCCTGTGCTGGGGAGCAGCAGGTCTGACCGCGACTCTGTGCTGGGGCCACAGCAGCCCCTGCTGCCCCATACGTAGGGAGTGGGGAGGGGGACATGAGGATCTCTTGTAAGCCAGGGCATCCCTCTGTGCTCACCGGGGACACCATGTGCCCCCCTCACCTCCCCGCTGGCTCCCGCAGACGCGGAAGCTGTCGAAGACAGAGCGGCAGCGGTTCAGCGAGGAGGTGGAGATGCTGAAGGGGCTGCAGCATCCCAACATCGTCCGCTTCTACGACTCCTGGAAGTCATCCATCAAAGGCCAGATCTGCATCGTGCTTGTCACAGAGCTCATGACGTCAGGCACCCTGAAAACGTGAGCAGGGACCAGGTCAGGGTGTGCAGGGGAGGGGACGGGGTCCCTGTGGAGATGGGGAGGTGAGGGGCAGGTCTGCAGCCCCTGCCTGGGCACTTAATGTGGGGATGACGGGCTGTGGTGGGCTCGGGTGGGATCTGGGCTGATGACAGGGCAGGGCTGGGAGCTGGAGATAGCCCCGTGGATCTCCTCACAGCTACCTGAAGCGGTTCAAGGAGATGAAGCTGAAGGTGCTGCAGCGCTGGAGCCGGCAGATCCTCAAGGGGCTGCATTTCCTGCACACCCGCTCGCCCCCCATCATCCATCGCGACCTCAAGTGCGACAACATCTTCATCACTGGCCCCACTGGCTCAGTCAAGATCGGGGACCTGGGCTTGGCCACACTTAAAAGAGCCTCCTTCGCCAAGAGCGTCATAGGTGGGGTCCTGGCGCGGCCACGGGGGCTGTGGGTAGGTGGGCACCCTGGGGGTGCTGAGCCCACTGCTCTCCCCAGGCACCCCCGAGTTCATGGCACCGGAGATGTACGAGGAGAAGTACGATGAGGCGGTGGATGTCTATGCCTTCGGGATGTGCATGCTGGAGATGGCCACCTCAGAGTACCCCTACTCTGAGTGCCAGAACGCTGCCCAAATCTACCGCAAGGTCACCTCGGTGAGTAACCCCTGGGCTTGGGGTGGCGGGATGGGGGCTGTGGTGAGGGGTTGGGGCCAGTCGGATGGAGCTGTCACCCTGCAGGCTGTGCCAGCAGCTAGAAATAGCCTGGGTGGTGAGAGGGAGCCGGGGTGGGGGGACATGGTTTGGACAGACCCTGTGTCCCTCGCCCCATGCCATGCGCTGCCAGTGCGTTAATGGGGTGGAACTGGACTGGGTGGCTCGGTCACCCCCTGCCTGGGGCACTGCGGCTGCCCTGGCCAGTCCTGGCCGCCTCCTGCCCACTGGGGTGGAAACTTGGAGCCCCGGGGCCTCCTGGCACAGGTTCCCGTGCAGGCACACGTGGACTGGCTGCGGCAGCCATGGCCGGCCAGTGGGGCCCTGGGCTGGGAGCCCTGTCCCCACGTGTCCCCCACTGCCAGAGAGGCTGTGGCTGGGGACACTGGGGGCTGTGGGGCTGCAGCTGCCCAGGGAGGGTCCGGTGGCTCTGCAGAGCCGGGGTTCAGCCCCAGGCCCCGGGAAGCAGGCGCTGCGGCAGGGTCCAGCACAGGAGACATTGATGGTGTCGCCCCCAGGGCCTGAAGCCCAGCAGCTTCTACAAGGTGAAGGTTCCGGAGCTGAAGGAGATCATCGAGGGCTGCATCCGCATGGACAAGAATGAGAGGTGGGGGAGAGTGGGGGCCTGGGAGGCAGAGCACCCTCTGGCCCCCGGCCCCGCGCTGAGCCGTGCTCCCTGCAGGTACACCATCCAGGACCTGCTGGAGCACTCCTTCTTCCAGGAGGACACGGGGGTGCACGTGGAGCTGGCTGAGGAGGACGATGGTGTCAAGTCTGGGCTCAAGCTCTGGCTGCGCATGGACGACACAAAGAAGCTGCACGGCAAGTACAAGGACAACAATGCCATCGAGTTCCTCTTCGAGCTCTACAAGGATGTGGCAGAGGAGGTGGCCCAGGAGATGGTGGGTGCCAGGACAGAGGGACCCTGGGTGCCTGGGGGTTACAGTGCCTGACGTGACGAGCCCCCTCCCATGCAGGTGGTCCTGGGCTTTGTCTGCGAGGCTGACTACAAGCTGGTGGCCAAGGCAGTGAGGGACCGCGTGGTTGCCATCAAACGCAAGCGGGAGAAGCTGAAGCGCGCCCAGGATGTGCCATCACCTGCAGAGCCGGAGCAGCCGCCGGGCGTCCTGCGGCTGCTGGAGGAGCTCAAGTCCCCACTGCCACCCGGTGCTCCTGCACCCGCCACAGCCACCCCTGGCTCCGGGGATTCCGTCTTCAGCAGCACCTTCCCCCCGGAGCCTGAGGAGCCCGAGGCTGACCAGCACTTCGCCTACCGGCACACCAGCTACTCCTCAGCCACCTGTGCGTGGGTGCTGGGCAGGGGGACAGCAGGGTAACATGGGGTGGGAGGTGGGCAGGGGATCCTTTCCCACCTCCAGCTGTGCCACACACCCAGTCCCAAAGCCGTTTCCTGGGGATGCAAGCAGGGGAGGGGGCTCCATCTCTGTCTGTGCTTATGTGAGCTCTTTTCCCGCAGCCGACTGTGAGACGGATGGCTACCTGAGCTCCTCTGGCTTCCTGGACTCCCCAGCCCCGGCCCATCGCAGCTTCTCGGCAGGGGACCCCACCAGCCCACCCCCTGCCCATCCTGCACGCTGCTTCCCCACGGTGAGCAGGGTCCCATGGGGCTGGGGGGTCACGGCAGCCATGGCGCCAGCTCACACCATCCTCTCCCCGCAGAGCATCGCGGTGCAGCTGCCCACTGAGCGCCTTCCCCCCGCCAGTGGCTTCTCCTCCCCGGTGGACAGGTCAGGCTATGGGGGTCGGGCAGGGGCTGGGGGGCAGTGCAATGGGGAATGGCTGCGCTGATGGTCTGGCACTGGGGCTTCCTGCAGCTACGCCTCAGACGTGGCGTCCGGCATGAGTGATGGCTATGAGGGGCTCTCGGCCAGCGAGCGGGGCACCGAGCTGCCACCCAAGCGAGCCTCGGGGAAGCTGCTGCGGCGCCGAGCCCGGTCCCGGCTGCGCATCACCAACGTGAGTGCCGTGGGTGGCGGGCGGGCGGGTGGGTGGGGACTCCCTGGGCTGACCAGCCCTGCCACCCTCAGATCTCCGACAAGAACGACCGGGTGGTGGAGTGCCAGCTGCAGACCTACAACAACAAGATGGTCACCTTCAAGTTCGACCTGGATGGGGACAACCCGGAGGAAATTGCGGCCGTCATGGTGAGCATGGGCTGGGGGCGCAGTAGGGGCTGCCTGCCGTGCCAGGTGCTGACCGGCCCCTCCACCCCCAGGTCCACAACGAGTTCATCCTCAAGTCGGAGCGGGACGGCTTCATCCACCGCATCCGGGACATCATCCACCGCGTGCAGACCCTGCTGCACAAGGACGGCCACAGCGCCACCGAGCTGCCCGAGAGCCCCGAGGCCGAGCGTGGCGTGGGCAGCCCTGTGAGTGCCCACCCTGGCCCTGACAACCCCGGGGCAGCTCTCGATGCTGAGCGCAGCTGGGGGTGCTGCCCGGCCCCAGGGAGCCCAGTGGAGAGGGGGACAGGGAGCAGGGTCCTCCATCCCCGTGCCTGCGGCTCCGGGTTGCTTGCACCCTCCTGCAATGTGGTGCCTCCTTGCTCGGCAGAGCTGATGGCTCCTGTCCCTGCACATGGTGGGGCTGGTCAGGGGGGCTTGGCTCAGCCTGTCCGGGGTCTCTGCCCTGGCACTGGGCTCAGCCATGTCCCCCTCAGCAGGCGGATCTGCAGCTGCAGGAGCTCTCGCGCTCCATCTCCTCCTCATCCTCATTCAGTGGTACGTCCCTGCCCCTCTGTGGCCCTTCCTGTCCCCCCCAGCCCCATGCAGGGCAGGTGACAGCCCCGGCTGAGCCCAGGGGGTCCTGTGGGGCACGTCCTACCTCAGCTGAGCGTCGGCTCTCACCGCTGTGCCGCAGACCTGGGCTGCACCAGTCCCAGCCTCTCGGTCCAGTCGCCCGTCCTGCCATCGCTGAGCAGCTCCCCGTCGGAGAACGACAGTGCCAGCCCCATGGGGACACCGGCAGCTCCAGCCCGGGAGCTGCGGCCGATGCTGCCGGGCTCCCCCACAGGTACCAGCCCTGGCATGGCCAGGCACCTCTGTCCCTACAGGGCTGCCAGCCGCAGCCACCATGCCTTGGCCAGTCCCTCGCCAGCACAGGGCTTGGAGCTGCCTGGGTGGGGGGCAGAAGGGGCTCACGGAGGGGCCACTCCTGACGCTTCTGTCTCTGCAGGCTCCGTCCAGACCTGGCCCCTCGTCTCGACGGCTCCCTCTTGGCTGCCGGCATCACCAGTGTTCCCAGCGTTCCCGCAGACCCCACTGAGCACCGCGGGGGGGGCCGTCCCACCGGCCCTGCCCCAAGCCCTCCTGTCCCCATTACCGCTCCCCACATCCCCTGTGTCCAGTGGACCCAGCAGCCCCCTGAGCCCCCCTGTGACCAGCGCGCCCTGGTCCCCCACTGCCCCCCTCCTGTCCCTGGCCAATGTCTTCTCCCTGGCAGTGATGAGCGTGGCGCACACGCTGCTGCCTGCTGTCTCCTCCATCGCCAGCTCGGGCGGGCACTTCTACCCCCCGCTGCTGCCGCGGCCTCAGAACCTCGTCCTGGGGCCCCCACGCTTTGTCTACCCTGACCCTGCCAGCATGGCCAAGCCAGCCCCGGCCTCTGGTGGGACCCTGCAGTCAGTGGGGGCCAATGTCCCCACTGCCAGGGGGCCCATGCCATTCCCTACCCCGGCACCGGCCCCACCGTGCCCCACAGGCAGTGAGGCCACAGGGAGTCCCCTGCCATTGCTGACCACGTCCACTCTGGGGAGTCCAGAGGGCAGCACGGTGAGTATGGGGGTGGCAGGGGCTCCCCAAGGCAGCTCTAGGTGGGACTCAGTGCTGGGGGGGGTCAGGTTGTCACTGCAGATGCTGCCCTGGGGTGGGACAGGGAGCCCCATGGTGTGGGGAGCCCCTGGGATGGCGGGGAGAGCTGAGCAGTTGGTGAGTCCTGGGGCACGGGAGTAGCTGCGGGGGGCAGAAGACGTAGGGGGACCCGGGGTGGGGCAGCTGACGGTGCTCGGGTGCCTGCAGGTGCCGCCCGGCTCCCCCAGACCCAGCCACCCCCTCATCATCTCAGAGTCACCAGCGCCCGGCGTGCCCAAGGCCCAGCTCTCGCCCATCAAGGAAGGTGAGGTGGGGAAGGGCCGAGGCTGTGCCACACGGCTATGTCTGTGCCGGGGCACTGCAACGTCCCCGCCAGCCCACGTGCCCCAAACCCCACCAGCTGCCCCCTGTCCCCAACAGAAGCCAAGCCACAGATCCTGGGCCGGTTCCAAGTGATGCCGATCCGGGACCCGGCGGTGACCTCCCCAGAGCCGGGCAGCAGCGAGGGTGAGCAGTGCGGTGCGGAGCCGGCAGCAAGTGGCTCCCCCCTGCCCGCAGCCCCTGACACCGAGAGCAGCTCCAGCAGCAACTCAGACTCAGCGCTGGAGCCAGTGCAGCAGGACGCCGAGGCTGAGGAGGGGACGGTGGCGCCGGCAGAGAGTGACCGGGAGGGTGGCGGGGAGGAGGGCACGGAGAGCGTGCCCCAGGCTGTGCTGAGCCAGGTGTGGCTGAACTACTCCCGCAGCTTGTCCTACCTGAGCAGCGACGACACCGAGAGCGAGGACGAGGACATCTGGGAGGAGCTGCAGAACCTGCGCCAGAAGTGAGCAGCTCCACAGCAAGAGGGGGATGGGGTGGAGGGCTGCAGCAGGAGGCAGGAGGGGCGGGAGGACAGTGCCCCCTCCCCAGAGCCCTGGCACAGCTGCAGCCCCATCTCCTCCTCTCCCCAGGCATCTGGCCGAGGTGCAGTTGCTGCAGAGCACCCAGAAGAAGGAGATCGAAGAGCTCTACCTGCGGATGGGGAAGCAGCCGCCGCTGGGCATTGTCTCCCCTGCCGCCATGCTCTCTAGCCGCCAGCGACGCCTCTCCAAGGGCAGCTTCAACCCCTCCCGCCGCAACAGCCTCCAGCGCCTGGAGCTGGCGCAGCCCCCAGGTGCCAGCCCCACCGCCCCCCTCCCTCCTGGGCCCCGTGGGCTGGGCGGGGGGTGCAGGATGGGGACCCCTGGGGCTGGAGGGGGTCAGGCCTGCGTGGGGCACAGCTCTGTGCCCCTGCCGGTGCTCCCTGCTCAGGACCGGTCTGTCCCTGCAGGGATCATGCGCCGTAACTCGCTGAGCGGCAGCAGCACGGGCTCACAGGAGCAGCGGCTCAGCAAGGGGGTGACCTTTGCTGATGACTTCAGCCGGATGGTAAGGGATGGGGGGGCCAATCCTGCTCCCAGTGGCCCCATGGGGCTCCCAGCTGGCCCCAGCTCACTGCTGCTTCTCTCCCCAGTAGCCAGCTGGCCAGGAGTAACTTCATGAACTACCTCAACCAAGTGCCTGCTGCCCCGGGGGCAGGCAAGAGCCCCTGCATCCCCTGGGAGGGCAGTGCGAGGCCGGGGGGCAGCCAGCACCCTCGGACGAGCCAACTGGGTGCCCCCCCAGGAGCCCGGCCCCCCCCTCCTTGCCCCTGTGCCTCTGTCAGCAGGAAGGCAGGCCTGTCCCACGCTTGTCCTCCCATCCCCAAGCCCCCTCCTGCTGTTCCCAGCCCGTTTGCTGCCCCAGCTGCAGGATGCCTGTGAGGCGCTGCCATCTTCCATGGCTTTATCCGAGCTGAACCCGTGCAGCCGTCACCCTGCCCTAAGCAGAACTAGCCCCTCTCCGCACCCCTGTCATGATACATCCCCACCCTGCCACCACACCGTCCTCCAGCCCCACTCCCTGCATGGGGCCAGACTCGCCGCCCTGGGGCTGCCCTCACTGTTGCCCTCGCCCCTCTCTGTGCAGGGAGATGGAGCCAGCTGCAGAGCCCTGGGCCCCGTCAGGCAATGGGGCTGGTGCAGCTGGAAGGGCAGTGGGTGCACTTTGTTACAAACTGATGCCTGGAAAGTGTTTTCATAAATACAAATTAAATACAAAAGGGGTCTGTTTGTGTGTGTTCAGTGGGACGTGCAACACCATCCTTGCTGTTGGCTCATGATAAAACAGAAAATTCCCCCATCTCAGCAGAGACCTGAGTGGGTGGGAAGATCCTGAGCTGCTTTAACAACAGACGCTGACAGGGCCTCCAGACAAGGTATTTATTGTGGAAAGGGACAGGCACCTGGGCACCCTTGACCTTCCCAGGAGCAAGTCCCTGTCTGCTCTTCAGGAGAAAGGCGGCTGCCTGCAGGGAAGGAAGCCCTGCCTGCAGGGGAGCCCCCCAGTGCATCTCCCGGGACCGCACTGAGTGCTGTACAGGCCCAGAGCCCCGCAAGGACGGCTGCCCCGCGCTCAGGGCCAGGCGGTTCCCCAGTGCTTGAGGCCCGTCCTGCCCCGCGGGGGCTGCAGCTCGCTCGTGGGCTTTACCGGGGCTGGGCCGGGCGCTCCCCGCTCAGCTCGCCGCGCTCTCAGCCCGCGCCTGTGCCCGCGCCCGCGCCGCCTCCGCCTCCTGCTCCAGCTCATCCAGGAACCGTTCCTGCGACACCGAGTAGAAGGTGTACCCATCTGGGGGGACTGTGTTAAGGAAAACAGCGGGCGCAGCCCCGGCGCGGCCCTCCCCTATACCCCCCGCACCGGCACGCAGGATACAGATGCCAACCGCCACCGCGCCGATGCCGAGCGCCAGCAGCGTGTTGCGGCTGCGGAGCCGCCGCTGCAGGGCGCGATAGCGCTGGGCGCGCTCCACCTGCGCCATGAGCTGGCGCTGCTCGGGACTGAGCCCCGGCTCCCGCGCAGGATCGATGCGCCGCGCGAACGCAGCCTCCCCGCCAGGCTCCCCCGGCGCCGCCATCTTCCCTACCGCCACTTCCGCTCAGCGCCGTAACGTCACATCCGGCAGAAGGAAGGGGGCGGGCGAGGCAAGCTCGTTTCGCGCAGGCGCAGTGGGAGAGGGACGTCGAGTGATTGGCTGGGGCCTGGCGCGCGGCTGTTCCACTCAAACATGAGAAAAAACTTCTTCACAGTGAGAGTGACAGAGCCCTGGAACAGGCTGCCCAGGGAGGTCGTGGAGTCCCCTTCTTTGGAGATTTTCAAGACCCGTCTGGATGCCGTCCTGAGTAGCATGCTCTAGCTCTGGGCAATCCTGCTTCGGCAGGGGAGTTGGACTAGCTGATCTCTATGGTCCCTTCCAACTCCAAAAAATTCAGTGACATTCAGTGAGGCGCGTTCTGATTGGCGGGGCGGCGTCCCGTGACCAGAAGGCGCTGAGGTGGGGCGCGCGCTCCCCGCACAGCGGCGGCAGGTTCCGCGGGGGGGCCTGCCCTGTCGGAGGGCGGGCAGCGAGTGCGGGCCCCTTCTTGTCAGCAGCCTCACTGCTGAGGGGTTGCGGCTCCCTGCTTGTGCCTCTCGGACCCTGAGGCCTGGCACTGTGGGGGCGCCTGGGGCCCTGTCCTGCCGGCGGTGAGGAAGCGTCGTGCTGCCCCTGGGGTAATTATTGTCATAAAGGTCTCTGGCCTAAACTGCTAAATGGGGTCTCAGGCGCGAGCAGTATCCCAGTACTGCGACCCAAGCCCCATCTTTGGTGAGGTTGCTCCTGAGGTTATTGAGGACACACTGATCCATCTGGCCACAGAAAATGAGCAGTACCTGAGCGAGCTGTCGGATCAGGCCGGATGCTTCAAAGAGACACGGACAGTGGGTGAGGCTCCTTTTCTCAGCTACAACTAACTCCTGAGGCAGTTAACAGCTGTGTAATTAGCATCAGTTGAGTGAAGTGAGTGACTGTTATGCTCTTTTGCAGAATTTATATTCCTTTTGTCTGAAAAATGGCACTTGGACCAGTCAGCAAGGTACCAAGCGGTGGAGTTACTTGAAAGGTAATACATATCCCGAATGCTCAGTGCATTTCTCATTTCCCTCACGTGGTTACGCTGCGCATGCTCTATACCACCCTTTCAAACAATATATATTGGGGTTTTTGCCTGTGTAGAACCTTGTCTTTTTACTCGTTTAATTCAAATTAGCAGCTATCTACATATTCTGAGTACATGCAGAATTGCTTTTCTTCCTTTTTCTTAGCAGAAGAGAACTGTTTTCTGAGCAATTGTGTTTTTTGTAGGTTTATGATCAAGCAAGTAGAACAAATCTGTGAGTCCTCAAGAGAGAACGTTAAAAGTTGTGAACAAGGACAAGGCAGCAGCAGGAGCTCTCTGAAAGATCAGATATATGACACGTTTGTCCTGCGACTTGTGTCATGCATTCAGCTTGCAAGCAAACTTTCCTTACACTATAATGTAAGCCAGCTAAACCTTGTCCTGTAGCATTTTCTTGGCAGTGTAGTAAATTGTCTGGTATATTAATCTCTCTTGAAGAAAAGATTTCCTCTCTGGAAGACACTAGTGATAATGAAATGCGAAGGATATTGAAATGGAGACCTAAATCTCTCCCATTTAGGGCAGGTTAATTGTCCCTCATCCAGTGGCAACTTGTCAGGAAGTGTTCCCAGTACTGGGGAAAAAAGTGCAGGCAGTGGGAAAACTCAGCCTGTGGTTGTCAACAATTGTGTGGCTACAGCGGGCTCAGTCCTGTCTGGGGAAGGTTTGTGGAGCCGGGGAAACCTGCGGGATTTCTCATCCCAGCTTAAAGGCCAAGTTGGACTAAGTGGTTAGTGGGCAGCATCAGCGCCACGGGGGCTCATGCTTAAATTGAGTGGGAGGAGTAAGGCAAGAAGTACTTTGTTCTTAGCAAGTTCCTTATTGCCTATTGTCTCTTGTTTTCCTCTTTAGATAGTTAACAGTGACACAGCTTTAAAATTTCTACAATCCTTAAAATACTCATACACTAAACAGGAATTGCTGGAGTCGGAACTCGCCGTTTTAAAAAGTCTGCACTTCCAGATCAACGTGTCAACTCCCTTGGCTTACGTGGAATTGCTTCTTGAGGTTTTAGGTAAGAGTGTTAATAGGAGAGAATGGGAAAAAGTTTTTTAAGAGTGTAATAGAGCTATTACCGGTCTGAACCAGAATGTCTCATATTACAGATTTCTGTGTTCTGTGAAGGCACATGAAACTTCAGATTGTCCAGAGCTTTACTTTTCAGATGAGAATTTGGTCCTTAGTAGAATCTGATGAATGTTGTTGGAGAGTCTGTCGTGACTCATTCATTAAAAGAGTTTAAACCCCCCAAAATCTAGTGTAAGGCCACATTTTCTACAATGACTTACTGTTTTCTTTGTCCGGGTTTGACAACCTGAATTTCAGAATGAGTGAAATTGTACTGAGATTGAGGAACACCTGTGGTGTTCAGAGACAGAGGGCTGCTGTCACCAGAAATTTGCATCCCTTGCTGACAGTAACTAATGCTTCTGTCTAACTCAGTGTAATGACTCAAAACGTATGGCTGATGATCTCTGATTTCTGTGCCAGGACACAACGGCTTCCTGCTTCCCGCAAAGCCGTTGCATCAGATGTGTTTGCAGCTCCTGGACTTCTCCTACCTTACCAGGGATTCCATCTACGACACTTTGTTGAAGGTTGCCATTGAGAATTCGACACCGAGCAAATTGCAGGTGTAAGTAGCTTATGTGGCTATGGCCTAAAATAACTAGTTGAAATTAAATCCCTAAAACCTCCTAAGAAACAGCAGCATAATTCTTGGTGTGCCATTTTTAGGGGCATGTTTTAAAAAAATTTAATTTGGGGGTCTTTCAGCATTGTGGATTGATCTTAATACACCAGTTCAAAGGAACAGGCCTCACCACATCTGCTTTAGGGGCAAGCTAGGAAAGTGTTTAACTGAATTGTAAAAACCCAGCTTTAGCGCTGTCGGTTAAAGTTAACAGTCTCAGGCTTTATTTGGGCTGAATAAGCTAACCCATCCATGGGCTGTATAGCCACAGGAGTAGGTGCTTTTTAGCTGTAAAACTGGCATCATTTTACACCAGAAGATGTTTTTACTTTTGCAGAGCAAAGTTTTTGACTGTAAAGGAAGATTTCATGCTCTTGGCTGTTGGAATCATCAGCACAAGCGTGTTCATACTGAACCCTGAGCACTGGAAGCAGGTACAATCGCTTCTAAACACATTAATTCTACATGTAAAATGGTGAAGTTGTTTGTATGTTTAAGCAGACCAAGAAGACAGGTAGACTCTCCTGGGAGCAGCACGAGGGGGGTGACATCTGTCAGGTTTTTGAGCAGGAAGCACATGTACTGTTGTAAGAGTGTTTTGGGGGTGCATGGGTAGTTGTGCAGGAGGGCTCGGGCTCGCACCAGTGCGAGCTTATCCTCGTGCCTCGGCTTCCTCACAGCCAGAAGAGCACCCCAGCAGCCTTTCATTGACAGAGAAGCAATCCCATGGGACAATGTGCCCAAACTGCTGCTGAATACTGTAAAAATTAAAAAAAATTTTTCGTTTTACTTCTTTAGTAGAAGCAATTAAATTAAAAAAAAAAAAAAAGGCACAAACAAAGCCCCAAGCAAGCAAACAAAACCCCAGCCAAATAAAAACCATACCGAGAGGCCTCCACTGTTGTTGAAGTACGCACATGGAGCACTATTATTCTCATTAGATTTGGAGGGTTAAGGAGTATGTTTGCAAACTGATGTCTCTTAGGCACTTTAAGTATCTATCTAAATTTTTTTTTTTTTTTTAAGGTTGTGGAGCATTTGAACTGTATCACTGGCATTACCTCACAAAGTATCTTAGAATTTTCTTATGCAGTGCTGAAACACATTGTTGGCAGCACCACTCCAGAGCAGCACTATGGGAACTGCGGAACAAAAGCCCCAGAGAACAGAATTCTGCCTCTTAAATAGCACTATCTTCTGTGGCCAGTCGCGAGCGTATCAGTAACAAACCATTACGCTGCTGATAATAGTCCCTCCTCTGGGGTTCTGCGGAGGGCACCCGACACAATTTAGTTCTACTTTTCGTTTTGAACACCAGCTGTTCCGTAACATTTTGTGTGTTAGATTTAAAAAATTAATGATTGTCTGGGGCAGCCTGCTGCAGCCTGGCTACTTTTAGCGTGCTCCCTGTTTGCCTGGGCCTCAAGAGAGCCAACAGCTGAGCTATGAAAGGGACAGAATCCCACCCATTTTGAAAGCGATGCAATTGTTGCGACAGCAGGTGTGTCTCTGGCACGTCCTGTAGGTGCCGGGGGCTGTCCGTGCTGTGCCGGGTGTATACCAGATGAGAGCACTCTTAGTGTAGAATAGCGTTTTATTATTTACTCAGCGCACCTCTGCGTGAGAACAGGCTGCAGGAAGTATCATAAATAGTAGATGTCATCAGAGCTAACGAGATTTTGACCACCACCAAACCTTGTGAAGTTCAGTGGCACAAAGAAGTGCTGATACGACTTAGAAAATACTTTATTTCAAGCTGTAGTTACCCTTTAACAACCAAGCAGAGCTTCCGCGAGTTCTTTCACGTTATTCCCTGTTTGTAACATTTTGCTTTTCTAACCCCTGTGTAGTAGACCCGAGTAGTGTCAAACTTGCTGGTGTTTTGAAGTTTGACGCTAATTTATACACGTATGTATGAACCCCAAAAGTACCAGTTTAGCATCTATTCAGTAGCTGATTATTTTTTTTATTCTGTTCAGCTCAGTGATACAACTTTACATATTGCTTTTACATATACTAATTGTAATAATGGTATTTTAAATAAAGTGTCTTGTGGATTTTTGGTATTGTAAACATTTTGTACTGGTTAATATTAAGAGACATCTTAATTTGACTTTCTCCAACGAAAGGCAGACGCTCTGCACCTGCCAGGATGAGTTCTTTACGTGGTTACTTGTTATAGAACTGGGATGAGACCCAGGCCAGACCCCACTTCAGGTTAGTCAGCATGAATTTTAGGGCTTTTGTCCATTGCTCTTCAGAGTTAAACTGCGTTTTAATAGAGTAAGAGCCACCACTGCCACCTGTATCTTCAATCTTTCCTTTCTCCACGTCCATCCTGTATCACAGACAAAGTTTTGTTAGTGCATTACTATGGCAAGCATTTAATCTCAATATGATATCAAGTACTACAATTTAAATCTGACGTTCATATTTTTCTATGTAAGAATACTTTGTGTTTAACGGAAATCTAGCAAGTCTCAGGTCCACACCTGAGGCTCTAGTGTTAAATTTCACTTAAACTAAGAACAATCCTGTTTGTTTTAACGAACATGGGATGGTTGCAGGAGGACAGCGCTGTCAGCTGGTCCAGGGGAGCGTCAGCAGCGTGGGAGAGCACAGGAGGTGTCGATTTGACACATTACATAGCAGCACTCACCTGTAAGGCAAACAAAACCGAGTTTCGCCTTTTTCCACTTCCTCTTTAAATTGCTGCACGCAGTCCAGGAAAGCCACCATCGCATGGTCGAACTTATTGTCCCAGAAGAACCTCAGGCCTCCAGAGCAATACAGGGGGAGCTCCTGGAAAAGAGACTCGTTTCAGGCACCCCGAGCGCTCCATCTCAGATAAGGTCACGGCAGCTCTTCAGTCTTGTGCAAGGCGTAAATTTGTCATAGGATGCTTAGAAATGGTTTGTGGCACAATATAAGAGTGACTTGTTTTGTGGCGAGTGCCTGCTGCTTGTAGATGTGGGTTCCTGATCACTGACCATCACCCCAGTGTCACCACCTTCCTCTGGCCACGGGGTGTAGGTCTAGAGACCCATTGGTTTTAATGCTACTGGATGGGGAGCAAGTGGCCTGACATAAGGTATGGAGCGAGACGCTATTATGTTGGAGAAGTCGGGGCAGCTCCTGTTTCATAAATTCCTGAAGAGCTGAGTTTGTCTTCTGCATCCCCAGTGTGACCGGGGCTCTGTGACATTCAAGGTGAACGGCCTCCCTTTTGAGCAGGGTCTCTTACCTTCGATTTGTCCGTGAGGGACTCTAGGTAGGAGTGGTTGCCGTAGGGTACCAGACGGTATCTGAAAGGAGATGTGATTCACAGGCAGATGAGTCTGTATTTATCAGCTGACAAGTGAGCTGTGCATTGTATTGCACATACCTTTGGAACTTGAGGCCCATTTTGTTGGCCAGGGCGTGCAGCAGCAGCACCGTCTGCCCCCAGGCAGCGTTGATCTCGTTCCACTCCACGGGAACGCTGGGGAGGCGGCCAAGTCTGAAGTTATTTATTGTGCCAAACTGCCCGCTGTGCCTGCGATAAGAGGAATTATAAATAAGCGCAGAGGGGCAGGAACAGCTTCTCACACTCAAACCAAACAAGGGCCCCGCGCTAACGAGTATGGAGCACACTGCTCACCAGGCAGCAGGGGGGCTTGGGGGCTCTGGTTAAAAAGTCTCTATGAGGACCAACCCGTCGTTCTCTTTTTATGACAGAGTTAATTTAAAACCAACCAACCAACCCACCAAACCAAAGTCCCAGCCCCTGAGCTACCTGCTCTGTGAACCTCTGCCTTTGGCTGGCACAGTGGGTCCCGGATCATTAACAGCGTTAGTGACCGACCCATTTGAGTTACACCTGGGCAGCGTCACAGACCTCTCCCAGTGGGCCCTGCCGGGAGCCCTCGCCAGCAGCTTTGCTGTGGGTAACTATGGCTTGGCTGCACCGCTCCTCCCAAACACAGCATTCCCTGAATGCTCCCGCGCTGCGGATTCCCAGCAAACCGAGGCAGTTCCCAGCGTCTATGTTACCAGATGTGAAAGGTTGCGTTGAACACGTTGGTTTTCTTTAATTTATCCAGCTGCATCTGGGCATAGCGCATCTGGTTGTCCACGCTTTTCAGCTCGTCATCTAGCTCTAGCTGTTGCCTCTTGAATTCGCAGTATTCTTTCTGGTACCTTTTAACAAAAGCAAGAGGAGAAATGCTATGTGCAGGCTTTTACAGAAAAGCCGTCGCTCACACAGTACACAGGCTTTTTTGGTCTGGCCAACTTCAGTGTTGCAAAGAACAAACCACTTGCATTGGGGATTATTTGCAGGTTTCTCTGGGTTATAATCTCATTTATCTGTTACCTAAAATCCCTGCCATAATCTGCGATTGTAGTTCACTCACTGAGCCTCTTCCTGCTCCAGCCGCTCCGCCTCTGCCCTCACTCTCTCGAAGTCTTCAGCCACCATCTTGCGGTTCTTCTCCACATCCTCCAGCTCCTGAATCAGCTGCTCTTCCTCCAGCGCCAGCTCTTTCAGTTCTGTCTGCAGCTTCTCCTTGTCATCCTCGTTCATTTGCTCCAGTATCTCCAGACACCTCCTGTGGGAGAGGGATGGGGTTACCCCCGCTGGACCCCGGGAAGCCCCCAGTTCTGTGACAACCCATGTGGAGCAGAAGCACAGACCAGGGCTCTGCTCTCACGTGCACCTCGTTAACCCCCAGCTCTCCACGTCAATCCTGCACCGAGCCAGGAACGTGCAGGAGAACAGGGGAGCGAGGGGTGACCGAGGGCTGTTGTTGCCCACTGGTAGCCGCCGCTCTGAAGACCTCACCCACACGGAAATGCTGCCACATGGGTGCCATAGGCTGGCATCAGCCGTTCTGAGGGGCTCACAGACCTCAGCTGGAGCAGCCGTGTACCACGGGACTCTCAAAACCACATTTTTCATCTCATTTAGACCAGGAAGCCCAAGTGCTGCAGTCGGGGCCGTCACTGGCTGGTGATGAAGGCCGGATCAGGGCTGGCTCTCCCCCCGTGTCACTCACTTGTAGTTCTGGCACTCATTCTCGGTGATGTTCAGCTGTGTGTCTAGCTGGTCCAGCAGCGTGTCGGTGCACTCCTCGCACAGAGGGTGATCCACGTCTGTCTGCCCCGACATAATGTCAAAGAGGTCACCGGTGACCTGCGGGAAGAGCCCCCCCTGAGTTCTCGGGGAGCTGCGGCCGCTTTCGACAGAGGGGTTTGTGCTCCTGGGACGGGGAAGGCACTCTCTGCAGGACAAGTCTTGCTTTGAAGCTGAAGGTTCAGGTTTTACCAATGCACTCACCCACGGGGCAGGCGAGGCCGGGGCT
>VXAK01001230.1:278665-308497 GCA_013399435.1 Arenaria interpres | reverse complement strand
GGTGCCGCTGCGGGAAGGTGGGGGCCGAGGCGGCCGGAGCCCGAGCCGGTGGCAGGAGGCGATGGGGCAGCACAAGGGGCTCCGTGGGCAGAAGGAGCCCATCCCCAGCCTCCCCGGGAGGACGGAGCACCGGCGGTGGTGGCAGCAGCACGGCTGTCCCGCGGGAGCAGGGGAGGGTCTGGTGTCACCCCTGGGTCTCGGTACAGCCGTTTCTGCTCTGCCCTCCAGAAGTGGCATCGTGCTGTCACCGGCTCTGGGGACGTCCCAGCTTGCACGCAGTGACCGATAGAACTCTGAGAGGAGGATGAAGGCAGTTGGGTACAGGTGCAAACGCTGCCAGAAATGCAGCCACTACGGGTTTCCCACCTTCTGTTTGACGGGGAGCGGGACTCAGGGGTTTCCAAAGCCTGAGGTCTGCCCTGGGGAATGTTTAAGACTTTCCAGTGTCAGGAGAGCTGGCAGGGGCTGTCTGTACCGTGCTCTTTACCCAGCCGTCTGGCAGTCACTGACTCTGAGTTTCCATGAGCCAAAAGCTGTCTGCCTCTGGTTTTGGTTTCTATAAATTTCAGAGACTTATTTTTTGCCACCTCTACCTTTCTGTGCGAGTGAAAACCAGCAGGCTCCTCTCTTCCTTGCTTTGTTTGGGAGATGTGGGCAATTTAGCAAATATAAGATGTCCTGATGGGCGGTACCTAAAAGCGAATGTGTAGCCAAAATCAACACGGGTAGATGTGAATTTTCCGTGTGAGGTGTGGGATGGAGCGATGGGCTGATGGGGCCAGGGAGCCGAGTTGAGGGAAGGGGTTTGTGCACCAAACAGGCCATAAACAAGTTCCACTGCTGTTAGTGAGACATGTAATTTTTTTAAATTCTAGGTTAGCTTTAAGCTGCTCCGGGCTTCTTTTGGAGAAGGTACACGAGCAATCCAGTGGTACGTGTGGCCCTGAACGATACCTGATCGCTTTCCATCAGTAAGGTATTGACACAGGCCTCCTGGCTCTGTGGGCTCAGTTAATTCCTGACATTCCTGCTGCAAGATGGAGATGGATTTAGGGCTGTTCTGTTTATTCTGAAACATAGCTCCCAGAAAGCACAGGCTGATCCCTGTGTTGCTTGTAAAGCTTTAAAAGTCCCCAACTTGAAAAGTACAGCAGAAATGGACAGTATTAAATAACATGGTACTGGACGTGGTGTCCATGGACAGACCTAGCCGTGGGGCAGAGGCAGTGTGGGAAGTTCCTTCGTGTCCTCTGTACCCGCAGAGCTGGGGCGTGCGCTGTGGGGTGGTTTCTCCTGAGGGTGTCATTACGTGTTAGGGCTTCTCTGCTCCCAAACACCGCGCATGCACAGAACTGAGAGTGTGCCCACACTTTATTTTCAGACGTCTCCCAGGGAAGCTGCAGGGTGAGTTGTGATTTGTGGGGCAGTAAGGCCTGTGGAGTTCGTCCAGTTCTCCCAAACGACTGCTGTGCTGCTTAGAAACTGACCATCTGTAATTGCAGCCTTGACCTTTAGGGACTTGGGATGCAAAACCAAGAGGCAAAGTCAAAACTGAGTGATCTGCTCTTTTTGTTCTTCTTTAAGGAAAGGTCACCGTGAGCGTTGTGCGCAGCCGTCCCAGCTCAGGCACCTGGTGCAGCAGCAGGTTTGTTGGATTCCTGGGGGGCAGGTCCCGGGTCTCCTCTGAACCTCAGCTGGAGCAACAGCGCTTTCTGCCTGAGGGAGATAGGTGCCGTGTTCTAGGCTTACACCGAAAGTGAATTTTTCTTTCAAGGCTAACTCCAAATAATCCTCGAAGCCTTGTTGACTTCACAGACTGAAATACTGACTTAGAAGCTGGGGCTTCTTTGCTTAATTTGGGGCTGCTCAGAGGCCCCTGGGGGGATGTTGGTGAGAGCTGGGCACGTCTGAGACCTGTAGCTCTTGTCCCATGTAGCCCAGGCTCTCTTCTCATCCATCCTCCCTCCCCTGGCTTGTGTCTGTGCCATGACTGAGCCACAATGGCCACCTGAACTGGCTACTGTGGCCCCGCAGGCTTTGCTGGCGTGTGCTGGCACGGGGGGGACACAGGTGTCCCTGGCCTGCGCAGCCACAGCCTGGGCTAAAAACGGCGGAGGCTGCCAGTGGTGGTGAGGATAATGGAGTGTGTCCTATGGCAACGTGGCCTTCTGCCTGTGGCGTGGTGTCTGGTGTGGCCGGAGACCGCAGAGCGGCTGAGCCCAGGGCAAGATCCGCTGCGGAGGAAGAGCCGAGGCGGTACTGAGGCTGGGGGGGTGTCTCCCACCAGGAAACTCTGACGGGAGGAGGAAGAGAAGGCCGGGGTGAGGTGAGGTGAGGCTGGCAGCAGGAGTGGAAATGTTGGGTTGACTCTCCAGCCCTGGTTCTCTTGGATGCCTTGTGCCTCTCGGCACCAGCAGAGGGGCCGGCAGGGACTGCAGCTCACACCATGTCCCGTCTACCCCCAGCGTCTGCCGTGTGGCAGGTGGAGCACCACGTCCTCTCATCCAGCCACCTCCCTCTGCCCAGGCCTCTCAACAGCGCTGCGGGACCAGCAGGGACACCTTCGGTGGGTGGCAGAGGGCAGTTATCACAACCTCTGGTAGGAATCCTGGTGGTGGCTGCTCAGCCCAGCAGCACGGGGACAGTGGGTACCACCATGGCTGCTGCAGGTGGGGGTGGTTTTGTCCTTGGGGGAGCTTCTCAGAAGCTGCACCTCAGTTTGTCTGTGAGTCGGAGGCAGAGACAAAAGCTGTGTGATCTTGTTTGGGGGGAACGCTAGGGTGTTAATTAGCTGATAGCTGTTCAGAGGGGCAAACCAAGAGCTGGTTGTTCACGGCGCATTGGGGCCTGAATCTCACCATGAACTACATCTTTCCACTCCTGCCAAAGCTTCTGTGCTGCTACGCAGATGGATGTGTTTTCAGAAAGGCTTCCATGTGGAAGATTTAAAAAAATAAAATAAAAAGTAACTCCAAGTTTGGAATCGTGCTGCCAGGGAGAATGTTTACAAGGAAACAGCCTGATAAACAAGGATATTCGGTGAGTTGCAAAGAGGTGAAATTCTACAGTGTGGCAACAATTCCCAGTTTGTCAGAGCTTCATGCTGGTCGCAGCCACCTCAGGCTAACTACAGGATCTTCGTTTTTACAGGCAGCCTCAGGAAACCAGGTTGGACTGAAAAAGTAACAGAATTATGTGAAACTTGTCTGAGTCACTGACCCTGCATGTCCACCGGTTCCTCCAGGGCACTGCTCAAGGAGGAGACAGAGAAGGCTGCAGCTGAGAGAGATCTGCCCTTTCTGGTCACCACCAATTTCAGATCTCCTCCCCTTGCCTCTCCCAGTCTTTTGTACTTTCCAAGCTAATCCATCCAGCGCAGCATGAACTGACAGCAGCAGCAGCTGGAAACCCTGCTCCGAAAGCTGCTGTGAGTGCCCCAGGAACAGCAGCACCATGCATGTGAAAACCCTGCTCATCCTCCTCCTCCTGGCGTTAGCCACGATATTTGCCCTGGTCTGCGTGCTGCTGACCAGAGGAAGAGCCCCCAGCGCCTGCCAGCACCAGCACCAGCCCCTGGGGCAGGAGGACACCGATGACGGCCAGAGCCTGGTCTTTGCTGACCTGAGCCCCGAGGAGATGGCGCAAGTGGTGCGGTACCTGCGGGGAAACCTTGGGGTGCAGCTGGTGGACGCCTCGCGTGCAAAGCCCTCGGACAACTGCATCGCCTCCATGGACGTGCAGATCCCCGCCAAGGCTGAGGTGCTGCGGTTCCTGGATGGTGGGGGTGCTCGCCCCCCCCGGGAGGCGCTGGCTGTGCTCTACTTCGGGAACCAGCCAGACCCCAACGTCACCGAGTACGTGGTGGGGCCACTGCCGGGGCCGGTGTATCACCGGGACGTGACGGTGCAGAAGTATGGGGGGAAGGTGCCGTACCACCGCAGACCCACACTGGCTGTTGAGTACCAACAGATTGGAGGGTTTTTAAAAAGCCAAGTGTTTCCCACAGCTCCATCTTTCATGCGTCAAGTCATGGAGTATGATGGAGCCAATCTAGCAGCCCTGACAGCTGCTCCCCGTGGATTCCAGTCTGGAGATCGGATCACCTGGTTCGTCTTGTTTCAGAACGTGAGCGGGTTCTTTGTGCACCCGGTGGGGCTGGAGGTGCTGGTGGACCACAGCAGCCTGGACACCTCCCGGTGGGCAGTGAGCAGGGTCTTCTACAATGGGCAGTACTACCAGGACATGGTTCAGCTGGAGAGCGCCTACGTGCAGGGTCGCATCAGCGTGGAGAAGGTGAGGAAGGCGCCACAGGATGGGGACTTCTCATCCATGAAGCCCCGAGCACCTTTGGCCGCGCTGTTCCCTTTGCAGTACGAGCCCCAGGGTCCCCGCTACAGTGTCAGGAACAACCACGTCCTCTTCCAGGCCTGGAGCTTCGCCTTTGGGATGAGCGTGAGCACGGGCCTGCGTCTGTTTGACGTGCGACACAAGGGGGAGAGGGTCGCCTATGAAATCAGCGTCCAGGAGGCGATGTCAGTGTACGGTTCCAACTGCCCTGGAGGGATGTCGACGAGGTACATGGACGGGAGCTTTGGCATCGGGCGCTACACCTCCCCCTTGGTGCGAGGGGTTGACTGCCCCTATTTGGCCACATACCGGGATGTGCACTACCTTGCTCATTCCCAGGTCTCTAGAATTACTAAAAATGCCATTTGCATCTTTGAGCAGAACTTGGGCTCCCCACTGCGGCGCCATTACTCCAACCTGCAGTCGCTCTACTACGGGGGGCTGGTCAACTCTGCTCTGGTCGTTCGCTCCATTGCCACTGTGGGCAACTATGACTATGTGTGGGACTTCATCTTCTACCAGAATGGGGCTGTCGAAGGCAAGGTCCAGGCCACGGGGTATGCGAGCTCATCCTTTCTCCATGGGGACGGTCTGAGATACGGCAATCGGGTTTGGGAGCACACGCTGGGAACGATACACACCCATTCCATCAACTATAAGGTGGACTTGGATGTGGGAGGTAGGTCTGGGTCTTCCTTTAATGTCTGCTGTTATACTCTAAACTCTGGAGCTCTGGGGGGGATTGCCTGCCTTCTGTAGAATCCCTCATAACTGACATCAGAACTCTGCTTTTTCTCTCTCTTATCCTCTTCTTTCATTGCAAAATTATTTTTCTGTGTATAAAATAGTCGGACAAGGTCATGCAGTTGAAGGCAGTGTGAATTGTCTGGGAGCTCTGTGTTCAGCCCAGGGAAAGTATGAAAGGTAGCAGCTGAAAAATGTTTGTGTTTCCTTGAGGCCTCCCGTCTGGCAGAGCCCGTGTTGCCTTGGGCATGGCCGGGTGGCGGGAGCATGGCCCCGTCTGCTGCCCCGGGCTCTGAGCCTGCTCCCGGTGCTCCGCCGAACTCGGGAAAGTCCTTGTCACGTCTCGGCTGCCCGGCACAAAGCGGGACATCGGGACTGGTGTCCGCAGGGCTGAGCTCCTGCAGCTCCATCCCCGCTCCTCTTTTGAGGAAACGCTTGTACGTTGGATCCCGCACCTCGGCTCCAAGGCGGCTGCGGAGAGCCTGTGAGTTCCCCGCTCCCACACAGAGCCACGCTCTCTGGCACCGCAGCCCTCGAAGGGTTATTTGAGTCCAGGAGCAGCTCCCCCCGGCTGGGGAAGCTCTGGCAGCCGCCCGGGGAGGCACTGGGATGCTCAGCCCAAAGCTTTGCTTCCCCATAAAGGCCATTGCGGTAACTGCAGCCCGGGAAGGGGCACGGGCAGTGCTGGGGACACCGACCGGTGGCATCGAGTGCCTGTTACTGAGACCTGCTCCTGTAGAAAAATTGTTTTACATGTACGCAGGACCAGAGAGGTCGCTGGTAGGCAGCGGATGTGCCTGTAGCAGCCCAGGAAATGCATCTCCGGGAACCCCCACTGTCCCCTGGGATGCGGGGAGCTGTCACGGAACCCCCTACCCCGGGCTGCCACTGGCTCCGGTGCCAGGTCTGGCCCTGGTACGCGTACTCTCTCGTACCCGCCTGTGTGGCTTCCAAAGGTGCTGGTGCTGCCATTATGGCTGAAAACAGGGCTGACACTGGTTCCTTCCTGTGAGCAAGGCTTGAACCTGTGCGAAGCTGCGGTTCCCGCATGGTGGCAAGGTCCTTCTCTATGACTGCTGTGCCCCTCAGTGCCCTGCTCTATTTACAGCCCCTGAGCCCTGGCTGCTGCAAAATGCTCTTGAGAAGAGCTGTGTGAATTCCCAGACTTGTTCCCTTAGCAAGGGAGGGGGGCCCTGTCCCCGCAGCCCTGGGGGCCGTGTGGGGTGCTCCAGAGGGTGCCCTGCGGGATTCCTGCCTTCCGAGTGCAGGGAAGGCAAAACTGGGTCATCTCCTGCACAGGTTTCTTGGATGCTGGTCTGAGGCTGGCGTGGGACCTGCAGGGAAAAAGGGCAATTATTCCCTGGCTGGAAGAGAGAATGAAAACATAAGTTCCTAAATTAACATCATCGCAAGAGTGGGAAATGGCTCCAGCGATGCAGTGATTTCAGCCCCTCCTGCTCGTGCCTCACACCGTATCCACCAGAAGGGGACCATGGTCCCCAGAGAGCCCTCCTCGCCTGTGGATGCGGTGTCGCTGCTGCTGCAGAAGGGCCAGTCTTGCAGCAGCTGGTGGCCGTGCAGGAGCGGTGGCCTCGCAGCACAGTGGGGTGGCCTGGGTGTCCCCGCCCCATGGCGGCTGCTGCCAAAGGGCTGCTCCCTCACTGGGGAGGTCTGTGGCATGGTCAGCAGCGATGAACAGGCTCCTGGCAGTAACCTTTTCTGTCTGTGACAGCTCTTGTCCATGGAGTGGAGTTGGGGTTGGGGTGGCTGAATGGGGACAGACATGTCCTGTTCATTGTCCTGCACCCTCTGCTCTACTGGCGCAGCCACTCCAGGGCTGCCTGTAGCTTGCAGTTGCTGCCAGGGCTTTGGCAGTCACTGCCTGTTCTCTCCAGGGAGCTTCATCCCATCCCATCCCATCTGCCCACAGCTGGAGCCACCAGGTCCTTCCCTCAGGGCTGGGGAGGCGACAGGGAGAACAGGCACATGGAGATGCAAGACCTGCCAGCAGGTCTCGGAGTCTTCTGGAGCTCCAGCCTTGACCAGCCCTTCAGGGCAGCGGGGCTGGTCCTGGGGCACCAGGGTGCACGAGGAGCGGTGGCTCCCACGTGAGACAGGACAGGGTGACCTGGGAGAAGCAAAGGTGCGTTGGACAGACCAAGGCTGGGACTCTTTGTGGTGTCACCCTGCAGCAGAGAAACCCATCAGTGGCTTTGGGGAATGAGTCAGGCACCAGCTCCCCCACTGAATTCCTTGGAGTGTCTGGGGTGGGGAGGAAACAGGCTGAACTGGCTGGGACCTGTGATCTGCTCTTGGAGTTCTATACAAGCTCCAGGCTCCCTCCCCACCTCGCTAGCGACGCCTTTACGCCTACAGTCGGGAAATTAATTAAGAGCCTGATCTGTGAGTGAGGGACACATTCTGGAGCCTGCCACCGAACACCACGCACGGTCTCTGACTCAAGAGATGAACCCCAAACTCCCCTACGTCCTCCTGGTGGGGGCTGGGGTGATAATCTTCATTCTCTCCTGCATGCTGCTGAGCAGGGGGAGGCGGTCGCCCAGCTGTGAGCCCCAGCCCCATGTCGTGGAGAAGACAGGGTCCACAAGCCAGAGCCTGGTCTTCGCTGACCTGAGCCCCGAGGAGATGGCGCAAGTGGTGCGGTACCTGCGGGGAAACCTTGGGGTGCAGCTGGTGGACGCCTCGCGTGCAAAGCCCTCGGACAACTGCATCGCCTCCATGGACGTGCAGATCCCCGCCAAGGCTGAGGTGCTGCGGTTCCTGGATGGTGGGGGTGCTCGCCCCCCCCGGGAGGCGCTGGCTGTGCTCTACTTCGGGAACCAGCCAGACCCCAACGTCACCGAGTACGTGGTGGGGCCGCTGCCGGGGCCGGTGTATCACCGGGACGTGACGGTGCAGAAGTATGGGGGGAAGGTGCCGTACCACCGCAGACCGATGCTGGGCAGTGAGTACAAGCAGCTGGGAGTGTTCTTAGAGACAGTGGCGTATGCTGCAGCCCCGACCTTCCTGACAGAAGTGTTTGAGTATGACGGCACCAACGTGGCTTTCCAGACCACAGCCCCTCATGGATTCCGCTCTGGAGACCGTAAGTCCTGGTTCATCATATTTCAGAATATGAGCGGGTTCTTTGTGCACCCGGTGGGGCTGGAGGTGCTGGTGGACCACAGCAGCCTGGACACCTCCCGGTGGGCAGTGAGCAGGGTCTTCTACAATGGGCAGTACTACCAGGACATGGTTCAGCTGGAGAGCGCCTACGTGCAGGGTCGCATCAGCGTGGAGAAGGTGAGGAAGGCGCCACAGGATGGGGACTTCTCATCCATGAAGCCCCGAGCACCTTCGGCCGCGCTGTTCCCTTTGCAGTACGAGCCCCAGGGTCCCCGCTACAGTGTCAGGAACAACCACGTCCTCTTCCAGGCCTGGAGCTTCGCCTTTGGGATGAGCGTGAGCACGGGCCTGCGTCTGTTTGACGTGCGACACAAGGGGGAGAGGGTCGCCTATGAAATCAGCGTCCAGGAGGCGATGTCAGTGTACGGTTCCAACTGCCCTGGAGGGATGTCGACGAGGTACATGGACGGGAGCTTTGGCATCGGGCGCTACACCTCCCCCTTGGTGCGAGGGGTTGACTGCCCATACTCGGCCAGCTATGTCGACACACACTCTCTGTCCGAGACCCTGAGCCCCATCAAGAGAAAGGATTCTCTCTGCATCTTTGAGCAGAACTTGGGCTCCCCACTGCGGCGCCATTACTCCAACCTGCAGTCGCTCTACTACGGGGGGCTGGTCAACTCTGCTCTGGTCGTTCGCTCCATTGCCACCGTGGGCAACCATGACTATGTGTGGGACTTCATCTTCTACCAGAATGGGGCTGTCGAAGGCAAGGTCCAGGCCACGGGGTATGTGAGCTCATCCTTTCTCCACGGGGACGGTCTGAGATACGGCAATCGGGTTTGGGAGCACACGCTGGGAACGATACGCACCCATTCCATCAACTATAAGGTGGACTTGGATGTGGGAGGTAGGTCTGGGTCTGTGTCTCTCCTTTGTGCCCTCTATGAGTACTTTTAGACTTCCCAAACTTGATGATTTTTGGTCCTTGTCCAGTTTTTTTTTTCTGTGTGTGGGGCAGGATCCTGTGCTGGCACAGAGCTGCCTCCCTTCTGGGTTTGGGTCAGTGAAAAGCTGTTGTCCCACAGGGAGAGGTTCCCCCTCCATCCCCTGCAATTTCCCTAACAGGCCATGGAGAGCTGTGACTGCCTGGGCTGGCTAAAGCCAGTGCTGTCCTGTGTCCCCTGCCCCTAATGGGGAAGGTCCTTCCCCTCCTGCCTGGCAGATGGACCCACTCCCACCCTGACTCGGTGCCCTTGATGCCCCCAGGGCTCTGCAGGACTGGGGATTTTTCCCTCCACACCCTCCCCTTGTCCTGGGCCTCAAATGGCAGTCGGAGTCGCTCAAGCTGGTTTGTTGGGATGTGGTTTACAGCTCACATTCCTGCTTCCTCCAGCTTTGCTGAGCTGCTCCTGCTGCTCTTGTGTGAGCAGGGCCAGGGGCTGTCCCCTGGGGGCTGCGGGCTCAGGTGGGTGCTGGGCTGCTTTGTGCCAGGGCACCGGGAAGTGGCGGCTGCAGTTTTCTTGGTCTTCCCCTACCATTTCTGCCACAAATCTCTCCTCATGCTGCTGCTGAAATTGCATTTGCTGCATGCTCCTGCCATCTGTTAAAAATATCCTAATTTCTTTTTAATTGGGAAACACACATTCATAGACTGTCCTGTGTGGTTTTAGGATGGGGTTTGAGTACTTAGGTAAAAATGGGGCATGGCAAAACCGCGAGAATGGGGAAAAGGCTGATGAAGTCAGAGTGTGACTGCTGTCACTGGGAGGGGAGGTGTGGGATTGGAAGTTTTTGGCACATCAGAAAAGGGAAGTGAGTGGCAGTTGCTGGATGTGGGTCCTCGTCCATGGGGCTCAGGCTCTGGTGCTGCCTTGATGGCAGCTGTGGGGCTCAGGCCCAGGGGTGGCCAGATGTTGAGCTCTGGGATGGCCTTGGTGTGAGCTGGAAACTCTCCTGGGGCGAGGGGAGCGGAGCAGGGGGTGTTACTCCATCGCTGCAGCCGGGTTGGGCAGCGGCGGTCGAGCACTGGCCCCAGAGCCATGAGCCCTCTCAGCCAGCCCTTTGCCACCGCGTCTCTGGATTGCCTTGCTCTTGTGCCCCTCCAGCTGCTCGGAGCCTCTGGCTCATGACTCTTTGTTGTGGAAGGACCTGAACATCGCAGTGCCGCTCCAGTTCTGTGATGTGCAAATGCGCTGGGAGCCCTCCCCGGCTCTCAGGACACACGCTGACGAGCCCAAACACCATGTCTGGGCCATCAGGCGCTTGGGTTAATTAGGCTGTGCCTGCACTGGGGAGCAAACCTGTTCTTCTGCACTGGGACGAGGCTCTTGTCCCTCTCAGAGGGTGAGAGTCCCCATGGGTGGTGGTGTCTGCGACAGTGTGGTGTTGCCTGGGTCAGACAAACAGTCCTACAGCCACGGATAAATGTACACGTAGAGTCCTGCTGCCGTGGAGCTGTGGAACAGTGGCTGCTCCCATGGGCAGGAGCTGCTGCTTGAATTCGGAGTCTGGGAGGGGAGGATGGGGACAGCGAGCTCTGGCTGCAGCGATGTCCACGGGGAACAGTGGATGCTCCTCAGTAACTTTGCTTTTTCTTTGCAGGGGTGAAGAACTCCCTGGTGGCCCACGACATGGCGTTTGAGGTGACACGGGCTCCCTGGAGCCCGGAGCAGCAGATAGAGCGGCCACGACTCACCAAGAAAGTCCTGGACACGGAGGACCAGGCTGCCTTCAGACTCCAGTCAAAGATGCCCAGATACGTCTACTTCGCAGCCAACAGCAAAAACAAGTGGGGCCACCAGCGTGGTTACAGGATCCAGATCACCAGTTTTGCAGGAGATCACATCCCTGAGGCCAGCTCCATGGAGAGGGCCATCAGCTGGGCAAGGTCAGGCTGCTCGGACCAGGAGGGTGGGTTCTCACTGGGGAGGGAACACGTGGGTGTTCCTTGATGGGGAGGCACAGAGCAGGTGCTTTCCTGGACTGGGGTTGCTCTGTAGGAGCAGGCTTGTGGCTTCCAGCCCTGCCCTGCCCCGGGGGCTGCTCCCATCTCTCTCCTTGTCCTCAGGTACCAGCTGGCTGTCACCCGTCGCAAGGAGGAGGAGCCCACCAGCACCAGCATCTACAACCAGAATGACCCCTGGACGCCCACTGTTGCCTTCGTCGACTTCATCGACAACGAGACCATCACCAATGAGGTGAGCCAGGGTCCCCTGGGCTGGAGCTGGAATACCCAGCGCCGGGATCACCAGGGAGAGCAGCAGCCCCGGGAAATGAGGGTTTGAGCATCCTCTTTTCTGTGCATCTGCTCAGTGCTTTGATCAGAGCATGTAGATCAGAGCACAGAGCAGGAGCTCGTTTCTCCCTACGGAGAAATGTTGGCAAAATGTCAGGAAAATCTCTGCGAGGCCAGGGCTTGGACAAAGAGGTCAGGGCAAGGGCCGTTCTGCAGGTCTTTGGGGAAGGGAGGGGATCTTCCTCAGGAGGGGGGAGCTCAGCATGCGGGGACGCGGCCGAGCTGGTGCCTGGGGAGGTCTCCCCCTGCTATCCTGCATAGGTTTCAGTCGCTGCCGGCATCTGAAATAACCGTGGTCTTGTGGCTCTTCCCTGCCTAGGACCTGGTTGCCTGGATAACCGCTGGTTTCCTTCACATCCCGCACTCGGAGGATATTCCCAACACTGTGACAGTGGGAAATTCAGTTGGCTTCCTCCTGAGACCTTACAACTACTATGACCTGGACCCCTCCATCTACTCACACGATGGCGTGTTTTTCACCAGCGAGCAGGAAGTCACATCGTGTGAAGTCAACCCCATCGCATGCCTGCCCAAAACAGCCTCTTGTTTGCCAAACTTCCCCCCATTCACCTTTGACGGTTTCCAAAATACGAGCAGGCTTTAACGCTACAGGACGGTGTTAGGAGACACAGTCAGAGGCACCAGGTTGACTCTTCTGTCTCAGATTTTCAGTTTTTTAGTGAAGTTGTCTCCATTTCCAGTTGTGCAATGACTTCACTTTTTATCATTGCTTTTAAAATAGTGCTCTTTAAAAGGGAAGCATAATCTTCTTGGCATGATGCCAGATGGGAGTTTACGTTATCTCTGTTAATTGCTGAATTTGAGTTTGTTGCAGGAGGAAAGTGAGGAGAAAATCCTATTCCTCTGCTGTAGAAGCAAGTGCTGTGTAGTGCCTGTCTCAGGTTAAAAAAAATGAAAGTTATTCTGGCCCAGTGCTCTTTTGAGTGTCTTCTTATGACTTACAGCAGCATCTGCCCCATCCGGGCACAGGGTGGGTCCGGCCAGAGGGCAGGAGGCTGGAGAGTCCTGGGGCTTGGGGGGGACACCCAGGTGGGCGCTGGCACTGAGCTCTGGGTGCTCGGGGTGAGGCTGGGGACAGCCAGGACCTGCTTGGGCGGCAGCTCCCAGGCACTCGCCGCTGGGTGCAGGAGAGGTGAGTGGAGGGAACTATTGTGGGGAGGGGTCTTGCTGTCCCTGCACCAGCGCTGTCCCCACAGGTGCCTCTGTGTGAACCTGTGGGCCTGTGGCAGCCCCATCGATGGTGGCCAGGCTCACGCCAGAGCCCTCCCCCAGGCTCGAGCCAGGGCACCGGAGCCACAGGGCCAGTGCTGCTGCCTGTTTGCCAGGGTGCTCAGCGGGCTCTGGAGCCCTCATCTCCCTCCTCACAGCCCCATCTGTGCCAGAATGTAGCCCGGGATCAGGGGACACCTTTGATGGGGGGACAAGCATCCCCTCTCCCGGCTGCAGGACCAGGTGACTTCCCAGGCATGGGTCACGGGCAGCAGCGTGTGATGCTTTGATGTCTCTGCACGGGCTACAGAGCCATTGCTGGCGAAGGCAGAGCCGTTGCAGGATGGGGCCAAGGTGCTGCGCTCAGTAGAGGTCTGCACCAAGGGGCATCGTCCCTGTGGTCTCTGCTGCCTGCATGGCTGTTTGCATCTGCAGGCTTAAGAGGAGGAGGTGGAGGGAGACGCATTTGTTTCCTCCAAGTGGCTGAATCTGTCCTCCAAGGTCTGCACTGTAGCATGTGGGAAAAGAGTGGAGTGACAGATGCAGAAACATTGTTTACTTTTAAAATTACGGCCCACTGGAGGAAGCAGAGCAAAGTTGCCTTTTATGGTTCCCAGCAAATCCCGGGCATGTGTGAGAACATCCCCCTGCGCCCTCCCTGCGAGCTCCTCCAGGCTGTTCCCTCTTGAGAAAACGAGGGGAAAAAACAACCCAACCAAACCCAGCCCCTTCTGCCGGCGGGTCTCTGGGAGGATTCTGCAGCTGAAAACCCAACTGCGGCAGTGCTCAGTGCCTTGGCAGACGTGAACATGAAAACCCTGCTCATCCTCTTCGTTCTGGCATTAGCCACGATATTTGCCCTGGTCTGCGTGCTGCTGACCAGAGGAAGAGCCCCCAGCACCTGCCAGCACCAGCCCCTGGGGCAGGAGGACACCGATGACGGCCAGAGCCTGGTCTTTGCTGACCTGAGCCCCGAGGAGATGGCGCAAGTGGTGCGGTACCTGCGGGGAAACCTTGGGGTGCAGCTGGTGGACGCCTCGCGTGCAAAGCCCTCGGACAACTGCATCGCCTCCATGGACGTGCAGATCCCCGCCAAGGCTGAGGTGCTGCGGTTCCTGGATGGTGGGGGTGCTCGCCCCCCCCGGGAGGCGCTGGCTGTGCTCTACTTCGGGAACCAGCCAGACCCCAACGTCACCGAGTACGTGGTGGGGCCGCTGCCGGGGCCGGTGTATCACCGGGACGTGACGGTGCAGAAGTATGGGGGGAAGGTGCCGTACCACCGCAGACCCGTTACCGGCAAGGAGTACATGGACATCAATGGCCTCATCCAGCGGGAGCTGAGAAAGGCACCGCACTTCCTCGCGGCCTGCTGTGAGTCCGACGGGACTGACCTGGCCATCCTCACGACGGCCCCTCGGGGCTTCAAGTCCGGTGACCGTGCGACCTGGTTTGTCCTTTTCCACAGCGTAGCCGGCACAGGCTACTACCTCTCTCCGGTGGGGCTGGAGGTGCTGGTGGACCACAGGGACCTCCATGTCTCCCGCTGGCAGCTGCGCAAAGTCTTCTACAATGGCCGATACTTTGCCAGCATGGGGCATCTGGAGGATGTGTTTGTGGACAACTTGCTGGACATGGTCAGGATCAAGAAGCCCCTGGCTGAGGTGGTGCTGGGCTCGATGAGACCCCAGCGCCCGCCCGGCTCCCCGGGACCACTGCAGTACGAGCCCCAGGGTCCCCGCTACAGCGTCAGGGACAACCGCGTCACCTTCCAGGGTTGGAGCATCGCCTTTGGCATGAACCCCAACTCCGGCCCACGCCTCTTTGACATCAGGTTCCACGGGGAGAGGATTGTTTATGAGCTGAGTCTCCAGGAAGCCTTAGCTCTGTACGGCTCCAACTGCCCTGGGGGGATGTCGACCCGCTACTTCGATGGGAGCTTCGGCATTGGCAGATTTGCCTACGAGCTGGTCCGGGGCCTCGACTGCCCCTACATGGCAACCTACGTGGACCGGCACTACCTGGCAGAGTCAGACACCCCCAAAACCAACCAAAACTCACTCTGCATTTTTGAGCACGATGCTGGCTTCCCTCTGCGGCGCCACTTTTCTGACTCACAGTCCTTCTACTATGGCGGGCTGCGGAAAAACACGCTGGTCATCCGTGCAGTCTCCACTCTCATCAACTACGACTACATCTGGGACTTCATGTTCCACAGCAGCGGAGCCGTGGAGGTCCGGGTACATGCCACCGGCTACATCAGCTCCTCCTTCCTCCACGGCCGAGGCACTGACTACGGCAACAGGGTCGGGCCCCACACGCTGGGGACGATGCACCTCCACCACATCCACTACAAAGTGGACCTGGATGTTGATGGTAGGTTTGCGTGTTGTCGTGTGTGGCCACAGTTCTCTGTGGGCTGCAGCTCTGCCTGGGGCACAGAGCTCAAGAAGGTTTTCCCTTCTGCTTTGCAGGGCAGCTGAACTCTCTGGAGACCCAGGACATGGAGTATGAGCTCGTGAAAGACCCCTGGAGCATGCAGAACACCATTGAGCGGCCATACCTCCGCAGGGAGAGGCTGGAGAGGGAGGACGAGGCGGCGTTTCCTCTCAATACCCCCATGCCCCGCTACCTCTCCTTTGCCAGCTCCAAGCCCAACAGGTGGGGGCACCCGCGCAGCTACCGCATACAGATCGTCAGCTTCACTGGGGAGCACCTGCCCACCAGCAGCTCCATGGAGAGGTCCATCAGCTGGGGCAGGTGGGTGCTGGGGCTGGGATGTGTGGTTGTCCCATTCCCCCCCTGCATGCCCCCCCCACCATGTCGCTGGCTGCTCCTGCCCCACAACAGAGGGTGCAGGGAAGGGTTAAACAGCAAACTTGCATATTTTTTTGGCTCTGAACATCCCTTGAAAAGTTGCTCAATGACATCTGTTCATAACAGTTCACAGGCAGGAATCTGATCCCAGATAAGATTAATTTAGAGCAATCGTGGTTTTTCCCTGTGAGGGCAGCCAGGCTGCAGGGTGAACTCCCAAGGGAAGCACTGGCATCCCCGGGTCTTGACATCTTCATGTAAGGACAGAATGTCTTTTGGAAAGTGCTTGGGACAGATGCAGAGCTGGCTCACTGCTGGGGAGGCGTGAGGGCTCCTGTCCTGGGGGTGCTGCAGGAGTTAGCAATGGCTGTGGCTGCAGTGAGTGTGTTGGGCAGAGCAGAAGCCTCTGTGCCTGCACGCGTTCATGTCTCCGGGCCGTGTTGGCACCGCGCTGGCCTGTGCCAGCACCTTTCCTCCCGACACAGGACACACCATGTAGCCGGGCACACACAAAGGGTCCACCCAGCTCCGGTTTGCCAGTGCAGCCCCCGGTGGTGATGCTGCAGTCGCTGGCCCCACACCGGCATGGATGAGCCCTCTGTTCCTGTGCTGGCAGGTACCAGCTGGCCGTCACCCGGCGCAAGGAGGAGGAGCCCACCAGCACCAGCATCTACAACCAGAATGACCCCTGGACGCCCACTGTTGTCTTTGCCGACTTCATTGACAATGAGACCATCACCAACGAGGTGAGCTGGGGTTCCCTGGGCCGAGGGGAGCCGAGCACCGTGAGCACCACCCTGGCTCCTGCCTCGGCCAGAGGCTTCACCCATCCTATGGCCAAACCAGGTGGCCACTGGGCTGGAGGGTCCTGCTCAGCCTGATGTGGCTCCCGGCTCCCCTACTGCCCAGGACCTGGTCGCCTGGATCTCTGTGGGGTTCCTGCACGTCCCCCATGCCGAAGATGTCCCCAACACGGTGACCGTGGGGAATGGCGTCGGCTTTTTCCTGAGACCCTACAACTACTTCGACCAGGACCCCTCAGTGGACTCGCCCGACAGTGTCTACTTCAGCAGTGAGCAGGACGCCGGAGCGTGCGGGGCCAACCCCCTGGCCTGCCTGTCCCCCGCCGCTGCCTGTGCCCCCGACCTGTCCCCTTTCCGCTACGGAGGCTTCCTCAACCTCAGCCTGGCCCCACCACCCCCCCATCTCTGACGGGACGGGGCTGCTGCTGCCCCATCCCCGAGGGTGCGGGCGGTTGGTGCCTGGCATCGGGCACATTCTCGGAGGGCTGTGGGCACGGGGACTCTGCCACCTCACCAGGACCTGCCCTCCCCATCCCTGGGACATGACGTGCTTAGGGTCAGGTTTTTGGGGGAGCTCGGCTCTCGTTTCAGGATCGCAGCACTGCCAAAAGCAGACTCAAACCCTCTGAAAAACAGCCCCAAGGAGTGATTTTTGGAGACTGCATCCAGGAGGCCACCCAAAGGGCTGCAGGGTGCCCATGGCTGCTCTCCCACGCTGGGACCAGGGCTCCTGCCGCCTCCCCGAGGTAGGTGGATGCACACAGGGCAATGGTGCCGGCCAGGCTGGGCACTGCTCAAAGCTGCAGCTCCCTCGGGGCCATGGTCTTCCCTGACGTCTTGCCCAGGGTGGCGGGAGCGGGCAACACGGCAGCCACCATGGCCCAGCCACAGCCCAGGGGGAGCCTAAAACATCCACCCTGGCCCCATGACCACTGCAGCTGGTGGCCAGGGGCCCAGGCGATGCTGAGCTTCGGCTGCTGCCACGGTGCCAAGCCCTGGGGACAGGGACGGTGCGCTGGGCAGCACCGGAGCCCATGGGAGGACCGTGGGACAGACACTCCTGGGCCGAGCTCTCCGTGTCCACCCTTCCCCAATAAATGGGCACTCGGGTGCTTTTCCTGACCACACTGCTGTGTAGCTCGTGGCTGCTGCTGTGGCTGCCATGGCTGGTGGCCAGAGCCCAGAGCTGACACAGCCGGCACTGGCGCCCAGTTGTTGGAGGGTCCTGGCTCAGCTCTGGCGCTCGCGGGCGTCCAAGGGCCACGGGGCCGGTTCAGGGCCCAGCACGGCTGTGAGAGCGTGCTCCGGCCGTGCTCTTGGCCCTCAGGTACTGGCAGGAGGCTCCTACTGGGGAATATGGGACAAACAAGGGAGTTAATGTGTAACAGCTGTTCTGAGCTGCATTAATCGCTCCTGGCCTTGGCTGCTGCCCAGCTGCGTGCACATCCCTGGGCTGCGGGATCCCACAGCCTCCAGCGCCCATCCCCGCTGCGTTAGGGTCATGGAGGGGCTGCTGAAGGCGGTTCAGCTCCAGCCCCATGGCCCAGCCCTGGCACATGGCAGTAGATGCCAAGTACTGGCCAATGTGTCCCTGGGGGCATGGTGGGCGTCCATTCCCTCTGAGCCCTCACTGAGGGAGCTGGGTCTGCCCACGGCCAAGCTGCAATGGGCTCGAGAAACCCTAATGGCAGCAGCATGTTCCCCTAGGAGTTGGCTTGGCTCGCTACGGCGCAGGGTGGGGTGTTGGGCAGGAGTGGGCAACTCCAGGACACGGCTCGGTGTGAGGCTGCCTTGGTCCCTGGGGTGACAGCAGGAACTGTGCCCCAGAGGCACCTCCTGGGGCTCAGGGGGAGCAGGCGCGATGGCCCCTGCGAGGGCGAGGTCACTGCCGGCAGCTCTGCCCGGGTGTTTGTGAGCACTGCCCGGACTCTGCCCGGGCGCTGACGCAGGCAGGGGCAGGCGCACTCCTGCACTGGCAGCATCACGGCTCGCTGGCGGCCACAGACCCTGCCGCAGGCTGGGAACTTTCTGGACAAAGCATTGGCACAGCGTGCGGCACACTGCGTTACAGCACATGCGTGTGTCACGCTTCTGCGGCTGCATTCGGCACCTTGGAAACCACAGGGACACTGTGTCCTGGAGCCAGCCACTGTCACCACCAGCACATGCCCCTGGGCTGCCAGCCCATCCTGGGCTCGCTGCGCACAGACTCCCCTGCAGAAGTAAAGCCCCCCCCAGCCTGGCCCCGTTCTTCCCCTGGGAAAGCCACCCTGGCCAGTTTACAAGGCACGTCCCTGGCCAACAGTGCTGCTGGCACAGCTGCCCAGTGCAGGTGACTAGCCGGAGCCTGGCACGGCGCTCCCAGAGCCGGTGGCCAAACTGGCCGGCGTGCAAAACCCTACGGTGCCCAGGAGGTCAGCAGCCCCCACTGCCCCGGCTCCACACGGTGGTGGCCAGGGATTCACCCGAAGCGCAGGGCACGGAGCTGGGAAACCTCTGCCGCGGGATGCTGGCAGCTCCAGCACAGACCTGCCCCATGGCACATGTGGCCGGGCCACCGCTCAGGGGACGCTGGCACAGGCTCTGTCACACCCCGGCTCCATCGGCGGTGCCTCGTGCTTGCTCTGGCGCCGGCCTCTGCCTGGCTGGAGGGAGGAGGCAGCTGCTCCTGTCCTGTTTCCCAGACTCTTCCCGCTGTGGCCCCAGTTTTCCTGCAGCGACTTTTTCCAAGGCAACCAGAGCACACTTGTCCCCATCCCCCAACACCTTTTGCCCCCATTTTCTGCTGTGAAATCTCTCAGGGAGAATTTATTGCTGACTGTTTCAAAATATTTTTGAGGCGGAAGCCAAGTCTGTTGCATTCCTTCACGCTAGCCAAAGCTGCTCTGGGTTGAGGACCCTAGAATGAGCTGTTGGGGGATTTGTTTTGCAAGAGTAATTCCATTTCCGTGCAAATTTCTGCTTCGTTGGGTTTCTTCTGTCAGTTGGGAGCTCAGTCCGGGGCTGGGATGCCTGGGTCCATCTCCCCTGGGCACAGCGAGCCAGGCTGGGAGGGACAGGGAGGGATGCTGCAGCATGGGCACCGCTTCCTCTCCTTCATGTTCAGGCAGCTGGGAAATGGCACAGACCAGTGCCAGGCCCCCGGTGCTGCCTCCCCCGACGTGCTGCCCCGGGGCTCCCCCAGCTCTGCTCCCCAGCACAGTGAGGACGCTCCAGCTGCGCTCCTGCCCCAGGGATGGAGTTGGACCAGGTCAGCTTGGGACAAGGATGCTGAGCCCAGTGTCAGGCTTTGGCTGTGCCCACATTTCCCCGTGCACAGAAACGTCATCCCCACTGTGAAGCGGGTGCCGGGAGGGGTCCTGGCGGCCCACAGAGCAGACGTGTTGCTGGTTGGTGCCTGCAGATCTGTCCTGGCTGCCCCAGCCCTTGTGGGGCAGAGCTCTAATCACCCAACACTCTTCAGAGCGCAGGTGTTCGCAAGTACCATCCCTCTTCCTCAGCCCGGCAGCTCCAAGAGCCTGTGCCTGCATTCCAGGGAGGAAGGTTTGACGTGTTTTTGCCTTTCAGACCCTGTGCCGATGATGGGGCAGGATGGTGCCTGCAGCCCTGCTGTGCAGAGCTGCTGTTTGCTGGCAGGACGCAGTGCTGGACACGACCTCCGCCTGCTCTGCACCCTGGCAAACAGCACAGGGGCAGCGGTTCAAGGATCTTGACCTGAACTTTCTCGAGGAGGGAGATAAGTGATGCCTTTTCACTGGCTGCTAATGATTAACGCCTCCTTGCAGGGGCAACTGCCTGTTTTGCTGCAGTGGGCACTGCCTGGGCACCCCACGCCACTGCTGTGGGGCTGTGTGTCCAGAGCCGGGGAAGGAGGTTCCTCCTGCCAGGCTGACCCTGTGTCCTCGGGCTCCTGGAAATAGCTCTCCATGTTCCTCATTCACTGGCATCTCCCGGGGAGGAGCAGGACGATGGAGCTGTGGTGCCAGTGGCTGGGGTGGGGGGAAAGCCCACAGCAGGGATCCGGCACCTGTGGGACCGGCAGCATGTTCAGCTCCATCCCCACAGCCTTGTGCAGGAGGGGGTTAATAGAGGGGAGCTGTGTTGGGAGGAATGCCTTCCCTCCCAGGGGACCTCATTTGCAAAGGTCCTTTAACCCAGCAGCAGAGATCAGAAGGAGGTGTCTGGCAGCTCCCCAAGCCTCAATGCCTCAGACTTTGAAAGTTTCCCATCACAGAGCCCGGGTAGATCAGCCTGGCAAGTGCCATGACAGCAAGGAGTTTTTTCGTCAGCTGGAGGTTTCAGCTGCCGTGGGGGTGGTGGACAGCCTGCCCCCACCTCACAGACAGCCCAGTCCCTGCTCCTGGGCATCCCTGGAATGCTCTGGTGGTGCCTGGGGTGATGGCCGAGGGATGGGAGAAGTGTCACAGCTCGGGCTCTGCAGCACTGGTCATGCAGCGAGCGGGTGCTTAGGTCCCCTCCCCAGTAACAGCAGATGCTGGGGTGCAGCAGGAGCTGCTGTGTGGGGCTGGGGCTGCGGCACCCCCCCAGTGCTGCAGGGAGGGGATGCTGCGGGGAAGGGTGAAGGTGCTGGGGCCAGAGCAGCCCACGCTCCACGCGCCCTCGAAGCTTGTTTTTCCCTTTTACGTAAGGTGTTCCAAGCATGTTTGTAACAACCCCCCGGTGATGCACCTTTGGCAAAAGTGGTTTTGGGTCCAAAGATCGGTGCTGGGACAAGTGACCTGCCTGCGGCAAACAAGAGCCCGCAGAGTATAAAACCCCAGCAGCGCGGTGGAGCGCAGAGGAGCCAGAGCTGTGCCGAGGGGCAACGGTGCAGGGGAGGATGGAGGCCAGCATGGACTTCCTGCATGACACAGGCATCCAGGCGACGCACTGGCTGCAGGAGCACTTCCAGGGTTCCCAGGATTGGTTCCTCTTCATCTCCTTCGCCGCTGACCTCAGGAACGCTTTCTTTGTCCTCTTCCCCATCTGGTTCCACTTCAGCGAGTCGGTGGGCATCAGGCTCATCTGGGTGGCTGTGATCGGCGACTGGCTCAACCTCGTCTTCAAGTGGTGAGTGGCCCTGTGCTACAGCTCCCTCCGGGCGTGCTGGCACAGCTGGACTAATGTGGGCCAGATGTGCACTCTCAGCCTTAATGCTGGTGTAAAGCAAAGCCCAGAGTCGGCCCATGGCTCGGCAGTGGGAATGGCCGAGCAGCAGCGGCTCTGCCCCCTCCCCAGCAGCCAGGCAGGGACATACCCTCCTGCGAATAGACCCCTTCACCATATGCCGGGGCTGTGGTTCTGCACAGGGGCTGCTCAGAGCATCGCACCTTGGGGGGGGGGGGGGGCCGTGAGGGGCCTGGCACAGCTCTGACACGTGGGACCAGGCCTTGGTGCTCCCTGAATCTTTCAGGCGGGTGTTTCCCGTGGGTGAGCCAGGACACCTACATCCCCTTCCTTTCCACGGCTGGTGACACTGACATTGCCGCCACAAAGGGAGCCATGGTGGGGAACACACGAGGGTCCCACCACTGCTCCAGGCACAGGATGGCCTCATCGGCAGCGTCTTTTTGTACCGTGGGGCCGATCCACCCCGGCACCATGGCCCAGCAGGGTTCGGTGTCAGCCGGTAGCCATGGGTGCCATCTCCATGGGTGCTGGTCTGTGGTACTGGTGGCCACAGGGGCATTGCGCCAGCACAGAGCCATCCCTGCAGCCGCATTCCTGTGTCCCGAGACCCTGGGGCTTCCTGCAGCCCACAACACAGGCTGCACCCCACATCCTGGCGGCAGGGCCCCTCAGCATGGTCAGGGCTGTGCTGGCCCCCCTAGCTCTGTGTGTGCCCCTCACTCACATCCCCTGGGATGCCCACGCTGCCAGCGTGTGTGGCAGGGATGGGTGGCCTCTGCCTTTGGTGCCACCACGAGACAGTTGCTCTGTGCCTGAAAAAGACTCAGAGGGAGCAGACTCTGCTCCTCTTTCTCAGAGCACTGACTTGCTCCCGGGAAGTTCTTGCGCTTCCCCTGCAGAGGTCGGGGACACGGATGGTGCCGGCTGCTGGGACCAAGCGACCACCTGGATGCTGGGTCTGTCAGGACGCCCTGAGCCGTTCATGGGTCCTTTGTCTCTTCCAGCTCCCAGGCCAGAGCTGGAACCACAGCCATGCCCACCTGCTCCAGTGCCCGGGACACCTACAGTACCCATTCTTTCTTTTCAGGATCCTCTTTGGGGAGAGACCATACTGGTGGGTTCACGAGACAGACTATTACAGCAACACCTCAGCCCCGGAGATCCAGCAGTTCCCGCTCACCTGTGAGACTGGCCCCGGTAGGGTCACTCAGCCCCCAGTAGCATCCCCCAGCCCCAGTAGCATCCCCCCTCCCCAGTGCTTGCCCAGGGAACCTGCACAGGCAGCTTCCACTCTGGGTCTCGGTCCCCGCAGGGATGGGGGTGCTGGCATGGCCGTGGCTGTGGCTGGCAGCCTGCCAATGGCACAGGCCCCTGCCAGCTCTTGAGAGGGAGCTGTTATCGAGCGTTGCCGGGGCCGCCAGCCGTGCCGCGGCAGTGGAGGCAGGGCAGCCCCTGCGCAGACCTTGACCCTCGGCGCAGACGTGGCAGTTCAGCACAAACCCCAGCCTGTGCTCATCCCAGCCCTGGCCCATGCCGGGGCCACACTCGGCCCCCAGCCCCGAACACGGACAGCCATTTTGTGGGGAAGGGGCTTGCCCAGTTCCGGAGCAGCTCTGTCTGTGCTTTGCCCGCGACATTCCATGGGAGCCAAGGAAGGGCTGCAGCATCCCCAGCACACTCAGCACCAGCCGTCAGGGATGGCCAGTGCCCTCTGCCCAGTCTTGCCACTGGGGGACGGGTGCCGTTTCCCATCCCAAACCCAAAACATAGCACTGTACCGGCTGTGAGTAACGGTTAACGTTCGTTAACTCCATCCCAACTGAAGCTGTGGCTCCACACTGAAGGAGGGGTCTGACCTGGGTCTCTCTTCTTGCCCAGGGAGCCCCTCTGGCCATGCCATGGGCGCAGCCGGTGTGTACTACACCATGGTGACGGCACTCCTCTCTGCTGCCATGGGGAAGAAGCAATCGAAGACACTTAAATACTGGTAAGCTGTGCCAAACCCTGCTGTGCCGGGCAGAGGCTGCTCCAGAGCCAATGGATGTGCAGCCAAGCCCATCGCGGCACAGGGCTGTGAGCACACCACCAGACCATGGCACCCCAGGGTGGGCGGTGTGGGAGGATGGGCTCAGTGGGCGGCCAGGAACTGCTCAGGGTACGTGACGGCGGTGCCCTGGGCAGCAGGAGCCGGCCCTGGCACCAATGTGGCTCCTGTCCCTCGCAGGGTGCTGTGGATGGTGCTTTGGATGGGGTTCTGGGCAGTTCAGGTCTGCGTCTGCCTCTCCCGAGTCTTCATTGCTGCCCACTTCCCCCATCAGGTCATCGCGGGGGTCATCTCAGGTGAGTGCCTCAGGACCCCATCCCCTTCCCGCGGCACCCCCGTGCCAGAGGCAGCACCCACAAGAACGGTGCACGTCCCGATGGACACAAGCAGGGTCATGACACAAGCTGTGTCCCTGGCTCTGCAGTCACTGCCCCCATCATTGCGGGCAGGATGCCCCCCAGGATGTGCCTTTGTCCCTCTCCCATTTGAGGCAGGAGTCCCAGGTGGGCAGGGCAGTCCCAGCTGCTGCTGGGCTCTGAGGGACAGAGAAGGCGGCCCGAAAGCACAGACAGGGCAGGCGTGGGCTGTGAAAGGGCTGTCACCGGCCAAGGGAGTAGAATCGGCCATCTGTGAGCAGCGGGGTGCAGCAGTGGCCATTGGGGCAGTCGGCACCGCTCAGGAGCACCTGGGTACCCCCAGCTCATGTGCCCCACTGGAGTGCCCAGGGCTGGGGGTACGCTTGGCTCCTCCACCCCAAGGCAGGCGATCGCTTGCTGATCAGTGCCACCTCCTCTCCTGTTTTGTTACCGTCAGGGATGGCCGTGGCCAAGACCTTCCAGCACGTCCACTGCATCTACCACGCCAGCCTCCACCGGTACCTGGGCATCACCTTCTTCCTCTTCAGCTTCGCCACGGGCTTCTACCTGCTGCTGCGGGTGCTCGGTGTGGACCTGCTCTGGACACTGGAGAGAGCACAGAAGTGGTGCGCCCACCCCGAGTGGGTCCACATCGACACCACCCCCTTTGCCAGCCTCCTCCGTAACCTGGGAATCCTCTTCGGGCTGGGGCTGGCCATCAACTCCCACATGTACCTGGAGAGCTGCCGGGGCAAGCAGGGCCAAAAGCTGCCCTTCCGCCTGGGCTGCGTTGCTGCATCCCTCCTGGTCCTACACCTCTTCGACGCCTTCAGGCCGCCGTCCCACATGCAGCTGCTCTTCTACATCCTCTCCTTCTGCAAGAGCGCGGCCGTGCCACTGGCCACCGTCGGCCTTATCCCCTACTGCCTCTCCCAGCTCCTGGCCACGCAGGACAAGAAGGCTGTCTAGGGGCGTCCCCGCAGGTATTGCTGCACCCGGGCTCGGGGCCACCGCACCATGGGTGCACCCCAGGCACCGTTTGCTCCCCGCTGAACCCGCACAGACTCCACTTGGGAGCCGACCACGAGGACCGGGCTGCCAGCGCTGCTGGGTGGCTCCCGCGGCACGGACCCACAGGGCCAGTTGTGCCGTAGGCTCGGGCGGTCTGTGCCCAGCTGATGGCACAAGCCCCATGCTCCTGGGCCTGTCCCACTGACCTTCCTGTGCCCATGGGCAGGAGTCATCAGCCTGGGACGCAGCGGCAGCAGGGGGAAGACCCCACACTCCCCTGCAGCTTGTGTGGACATGCCACCTCCGCGCTGTGGGGCTGGGGACAGCACCGCCGGGAGCAGGGTGCTCCCCCACGGGGGCGTGGGGTCTGCTGGCATGGCGGCTGTCAGAGGAACAGGCGGACATTGCCATGGGGAGACAAAGCACCGGCTCATGGGACCCCCCCTTATGGGATCCCCCCAGCCCCAAGGTGTTGTGTTCACTGCAGTGCGAGGTGTGGGGCACATGGGGGGGGTGTGTATACATGTATGATGCATATCTACATACACATATACATATGGGCGTGTCTGTAAACTAGGTATTAAAGCTGAAACTGTGTTCAGCTGGTGAGTTCAAGGTCTCCCCAGCTGGTGGGATGGGGCATCGGCTCCCAGGCACAGGGGCTGCGGGGGGGGTGGCTTTGGGGGGCGGCTCTCCTGGGGACCTCAAGGTCTTGATTGGTTACCGACATCTTGCCGTACCATCTCTAGCAAGAAGGGTGAAATTTCCCCAATTACCTGTGGTGCTTTGTCATGCTGTGGCTCCACAGCGCCCTGTAGTCTCTGCAGCTGAGATTGCAACAAAAGCTTGATTCATTTTCTCTGCACTTGTTGGCAAATATCATACCCAAAACCTCTGCGTCTTACCAGTATTCTGTTTTTTTTAAATGCATCCAACTTATTATAAATAACTGTGCTCACAAAGCAATCACTCCTCAGGAACTGGCACAAAGTAAAAAGTCACAATGTAAATCACAAATGGGAGGGCCCCCTCTTGGCTTTAGGAATGGTTAAATAATGACTACTTTTAATCACTGAAGAATGTGTACCGTTTTTTCAGAGAAAGGGAAGAACCCCTGCAGCAAAGTGTGGACGGCAGACCCCCTCCCCGTTTTCCACGAGCACCAACACAGCCTGTGCACAACCGCTGCTGGGTTTAGCTCTTTATTCTCTGGGAAAACAGCCCTACTTTGAGAATAGTTTCTCACGCTTCAGGGCTCCGGTGGCTGAGGAACTCCTGGAGCAGAGCCTGCACTTCTCCCCGCCGGCTCATCTTGGTCGCCTTCCCCTGGAAGCGGCCCCGCTTCCCGGCTCCTTTGCCCCCCAGCAGCTCCGCCACCCTGCGGGAAGGGCAGGGGCTGGAGGCCACTTGCTCCCAGAGGAGAGAGCAGCCTGTCCTGAGCGCGCCCTAATCCTGCTGCTCGTCTGCTCAGTCTGAAACACTAGAATTCTTACTAATTTTAAAGAAACCATAGAACGTGATACCTGGGACCTAAATTCTCAACTGCTTCAACAGGTCCTGCGAGAAGGAAGAGTCCTGCTTCTTTTTCATCTCCCACAGTCAGAAACAGCAGGGTCTCCTGCAGGCAGAGAGATGGACCTTGCTCCAGAACAACCAGTGCCTTCCTCCTCCAGGCAGAGGACACAGACACTGGCCACATGCAAACAACTCTGAAGTTTGTGTGCGTTAGTGAGAGAGAGACTCAATTTGAAGAAAGTAAAAGGGAGGGGGGATTTTAACCTTTTACGCTCAATCATATGTTGTGGGGGACAGAACGGGCGCTGGGGCACCCTCAGGTTAAAGGACACAGTTGGCAGCTGGAGTAGATGATCACTGTAGGGCCCTTCCAACCCCAACAGTCTGTTCTACTCTATTCTACAACAGCCGAGGAGGTTCTGCACAGCTCTTTGGGGGACAGGCTCTGAATTTTCACTGCTGTGTTTCTCGAGGGTTCCTGCACAGGCTGAGGCCGGGGACAATGACCTCACGTCCTTGGTGACCAACAGGGACCTGGCCCATGCTAGAGCCGCAGTGAAAGGGCCCGTGGTGTTGGGTCTTCCTCAGTGACTCACCTCTGTCCCAATCTCATTAGCGATGATATTCATAAATTCAGAGTCACCCTCTTTCCTGTATGGATGGGTAAAAAAAACACTTCAGAAAGAAGCAAAAGTCCCCTCTAGAGTCCAAAATATCAATCAGAAACCAAAGGCCTGATCAGGCCTGGGGTTTTGGCCTCTTGCTGTTAAGATGGAAATTAGTTTTTTTCTATATATCTAAATCTTCATTGTGCATTTCTGCATACATATTAGGAATTATTTAAGTGTTAATCTTTAAGAAATACAGCTCCTCAGTTTTATTTGAAAATACCAAGGGCAGAGAGAAGTCAGACAGTTATTTCTTAGATATAAAACTAGAAGAATTTGGTGAGTGAATCACCAACACACTCCTTTAAGTACACAACCTTCCTGCAGGCTGAGGCAGCTAAATGTTCTGTTCACCTTGTTTATATTCCTCCTTGAGAAACAAGCCCGCATAGGTGTCAGAGAGGTGCAATAGCCGCAAAACGTCTATGATTCCATTTTGCCCTTTTCCTTGAACTCCCCATACCTGTGTAACACAAAGAGCTGACTTTGCACCGGTTTGCTCTTGAAGTCCCGGGCTATCAGAACAGCGAGGTCTCTGAGCAGGTTCAAGTTATTCTGAAAGCAAAGGAAACGAGCTGTCCCACAGATGGAGGAGTCCGTGTGAACACCGAGTCGTGTTCCCAGAGATGGGAGCAGTTTTCACAAAACCTGATGTCTGTGATTCAATCCCCAGTTACTGTAACTAACGCTCAGGTAGATGGGAAGCAGCCAGAATGTGCTTTTCTCCACCACCCTCGTACCTTCTGAAGCAGCTTCACAGAGCTCTGCAGCCTCTTCACAGCCTCTACGTGCTCACTCGGGCCATTTCTGAAAGAACAAGGAGAATCTGGATGACCACTCTGAAGGACAAAGAAAGGATTTCTTAAAGGAGCAAAAGCAGGTAATACGATAACAGCACCGCGCAGAGGTATCCTGAGGTTTATGTGGTATTTGTTACAAGGAACAGTAAAGATGAAATAATGAAAGCGGAAAGGGAATTACTTGAGCAGTGAGGTTAGAGCCTTCTCTGTACTGTGACTTTGCTCGATTGACTTCAGCACTCTGTTTCCCGCCAGGAAAACCAAGTTGGTTTTGTTCTTTTTCCCTTTTTCCGTGCCAAGGAGTTTAATAACCTTAAAAAGAAAATGACCCTGGTCAGAACAGTGCTTTGGTTACACTCACACAGAGGGTCAGTTCCTACTAGACTAGGTCTTGTTGTGAATATTGGCTCTTTGCCAGGGAAGATAAACTGATTAAAATCAGCCATAAGGTCAACATACACACACACCCCCCAGAAAAAAAGATGGTGATAAAGTGGAATTAACACAATTTGCTAGTGAGGGGCTGCACTCTGCAGTGCATCTGGATGTCTCTGCTGGGACATGGACTCCAACCAATGACTGAAAAGACAGAAACACTTAAAGGCAGCTTAAGAGTTTTATCTCCACTAAAAACATCAGAGCTTTAAGCAGAGGGAACAAACAGCTATAACCCAGCAATGCACTCCCAAAACAGCAAAGTACCAGGGCAGCTCAGAAAATGTCACAGACAAGGGCTGGGCTCTGTCACAAAGCAGGAAAGAGCCTGACTGGACACGGATGCCAGCCCCTGTCCGGCCCTGGGGGGGCTCACCCCGCACGGGGCTCCTGACACCCCCTCTACCATGGGCATCATTTCCAGCAGACCCTGGATGTGCTGTGCCAGGGCTGAAGGGGTGGCGTGAGGATCCCACCTGCAGGTCACTCAGGTTGGAGACGTGAGTCCCACAGCACATGTTGGAGTCTATGCCTTCGATGTCAACCACTCGCACTGGCCCCGCGTGGTCATCAGGCAAGCCACGGCTTCTCACCTAGGAACAGGAGGGCAACAGCAAACAGGGTGACATCCTCAGCACAGTTATTTTGGTCTGACCGATATCATCAGGTCTCTCCCCACCACTCACTGTTTCAATTTCAGGGTCATCTGCAGCCAGTTCCCGCACCGTCACGGGCACCCTCTCCCGGATTTTCTCATTCACGCTCCTCTCCAGGGCCTCGACTTGTTCTGCTGTCATGGAGGGAGTGTCCAGCTCAATGAAGCTTCGCTGGCGGCCCAGCTCCCTGCACCGATGGAGAACATCTGCTGCTGTGGCCATGACCAGCTGGAAGGTCCCTCTGTGTGGCACCACATGCCATCCCGCTGCTGGGAACGTGGTGACTGGAACAAAACACACTTCCCTCCTCCCCCGGTATCTGCAGAGCACCAGGTCCACACCAGACACTTGGAGGAGGACAAGATAGAGCCAATACTTTGCACAGCTTCTCTCCAGTTCAGTTGCCTCTCCCAGCCCCTCTGAGTGAGAGTGAAATGTCCAAGGGCAAACTGCTTTTGCTTTACTCTGCTCCCTGTGGCCCAACATGCCAGCACATGCCAAACAAGGTAAGGTTGGGGCCAAAAGGAGCCTTTTCCCCGCTCACCATGAGGTTGTCTTGAATCCAAACATCTGTTCTGCGATGGCAGTGATAAGGTGCTGTCCTGGAAGAGATGTGCAAGACACAGCTTTGAGTGCACTGAACACAGGAGAAGAGGTTTTCACTCAGACTGTACTTTTTCTGCTGACAGGATGTTTGCAGAGGCCCGGCACGCGCTGGGAGCTGCGGAGCTCGTGCTTTGGAGCGGGCAGAGGAGACGGCCCCGGCCCCGGAAGCACCACGGCCCCACCAAAGACTTCGAAACAGGTTGAACTCCTCCTTCCTGGGCTGTTTGCGGGGGGTTTGGTCACAAGCCG
>VXAK01001230.1:250338-265037 GCA_013399435.1 Arenaria interpres | reverse complement strand
CCCTGTCCCCGCCCGCCCCCGAGGCCCCGGCCCGTGTCCCCCCCGTGGGAAGGGCCGGGGCCCTCGCACCAGGCCGGGCTGACGCCGGTGGCTACTGGCTTTTCTCATCCAGTGGCCCAGAGGATCCTGAACGCAAAGAACCACACGCTGTCGGTCGGAGGGAAGAAGTACCCGCTGGAAGTGACGGCGCACGTCACGGAGCCCGGCCCCGATGAGGTAGCCGGGGGCAGAGGGCTCCTGGCCCCGCGGCGGCGACAGCCCCAGCTGCCCCCGGGCCCGCTCGGGGCGGGAGACCTCGCTCTCTCCTTTAATCTTAATTAGTCTTAAAGCAAGCCCATTCTTATTCATATTCAAATGAGGAATGATTTTTTTTTCAGTGCTAATGACAGGGGGACAGCCCGGCAGGCTGTGCGTGCGGCTGTTTGGTGTTTGTTCCTGTCACAGCAAGGAACAACAGTCAGACTGGAGGGAAGGGGCACTTTTCCCCAGCCCATCTGGTGCCACACAAGGGATCCTGTTAACGCCTCTGCTGTGTCATTAGCTGGACACACACAGTGGATTTTTCCTCTCTCCTCAGAAGAGCTGAGGAGGCAGCCATGCTGATGTCTAGGAGGCTCTGGAGAGTTCTTGCCTCTTTCTCCAGTTTCAAGAGAGTATGGCAGTAGCCACATCTCACGTTTTTGTGTCTGAGCACTGAAAACAAGGGTATGGGAGTTGGCCTGGCACTGCAGACCGTCCCACAGGCCTGTAGTGTCAGACTGCTTGAAGCTTTGGGAGAGCAAGAGGGTGACTGCTGTCAGGTGCAGAAGGGATAGGGGGTTTCTTGGGTTTGGGCTGTTTGCAGAGCTCCCAGTGTGTAGAAGTGGGGCTGCAGCTCTGCAATTTTCCCCTTGCTTTCCTTGTTTGCAGAAAGCTTTTGACTATGCGAGCAATGTCCAAGAGTGGCTTTGGCTGGCTGGGGCTTTTGGTCCTGCCTGTGTGGTGCTTCCCTCTCGTTTGAAAGCAGGATGCTGAGAGAGAGGTGGCAGATCATGTCATCTCTGCCCTTCTAATAATGCAGGGGCTGTGGCAAGTGTCCAGTGCATTTGCCTCCCCCTGTGCCTTGAAGGGAGTTATTTTTGGTCCTTACTCTCTCATTCCCTTGCTCTCTACTTGCAGATCTTCATAGGCGCTTGCGTGATAGTTGACTACGGCAAGCTTTCTGCTGGCAAAACCCTCCTGAGGAACTTGCATAAAGGCTACAGCAATGTGCAGTTAAGCTTTGACTCCAAGAACACCCACTGCATCGTCAAGGGGCCATTCACAGAGCTTCAGGCCTTCAGCAGAGACCTGCTGGGCAGCCTGAACCTCAGGAACCAAGCCGCTGGAGAGATTCTCTTGCCAGGTTCCAGCCATGAGGCCAAAGAGACCAGAACACACAATCACCAGGAAGTGCCTGACACTGTTGAGTCAGCCCAAGAGATGCCAAACCTGCCAAATTTGGACCAGGTGCATGAAAAGGCAGCTAAAGTCCCATCACCTCGGGATCCAGTGAATGGGGAAGCTGTGGAACAGCTGGAGGACTTTTCCCTGGTGATGGACTCGGACATTTACCTGTACATGCAGAGGTTCTGTGCTGCTGAGTACCAAGGGGTGCTGTACCAACATCATGTGGATGTGGTGGATATTAGCGGCGATGGCATCGCCATACTGTACCTCCAACCATCTGCGGGTATGTCGGGGGACATGGAGGCCTTGCGAGAGGCCCGCCTGGCCCTGCAGCAGCTTTACCAGCAGCTGGAGGTGAGCTTGCGCAAGGAGAAGATCACCAAGGGAGGAGTGTGTATGGGCGACCAGGCACTCCAGGCTCTGATGCACGAGCTGCAGGAGCTGTATCCCCAGTTGCTCTGCCATGAGGATGAGAAGCAGCTTTACCTGATCGGGAACCTCGTTGATGTGTCCCAGGCCAAGCAGTTCCTTCAGGGCTCCAGGACCAGGAGGGGTGCACATGCAGTTGGTGGCTCCCTGCCCTCACACCCAGCGACCCCTGGCCCTGCAGGGGCTGTGCCACACAAGCCCAAGGCGCCCATGGACCCCCCGGGGCTCAGCCCAGTCAGGCCAGAGCCGAGAGCTGAGCTCAAGCTGGCCGCCAACTTCAGCTCCTTGAGGGTTGATGGGGCTCGGGCTCGGGACTTGCCACCAGTGGGACAGGCACAGCTTTTTGGAAAGCACTTGTGCAAGAGCGATGCTCTCGGTCCAGCTGACCCAGCAGCACCCACCCCGCAGCACCAGCCCCATGTTGCTACCGCAGATGTGGTTGTAGATGCAGAGTCTCAGCAGAAGGGCCCCGAAGAATGGGACCACATGAGAGGAGGTGCCAGGCTCACACGACACAGGGCTCTGTCTTCTGTTGGGGATAAAGAAAACAGCACTTTGCAGCATCCTGGGGACTCAAGTCCCATCAAGCACCACCCACTCACTACCACGTCTCGTACCTTTGCCACGACAAGGACCTCTTCGGATTTAGAGTCTAAACCCCCTGAATCCAGGCCTCTGCTGCGACGTTCCAGCAGCTTCTCCCTGCCAAGGCCAAAGGATGGTGAGACGTCCCTGGCAGCAGGCAGGGCAGGTGGCAGGGTGAGCGAGGAGATGAGCCTGGACTCCCTGCAGTGGTCCTACCTGAGGGACGTTTGTGGCTCCACCATCGCTGAGCTGTGCGGGGACGGGGCGGTGCAGGTCTCGGAGCGTCGCACCAGGGACTGCACGGTGCTGACGCTGTGGGCGGCCGACCCAAGCAAGCTTCGGCAGGCCAAGTGGAAGGTGGAAGCTCTTGTGCAGAAGTGTCCGGACCTTGTGTGCCAGAGCGTGAGCTACGCCGAGCTGGCTGTGGAGGGCCCGGATGACAGTGCCCTGAGCGAACTGTGCAGCCTCATGCGAGGGAAGTACCCCCGGGTTGGGCTGAGCAAAGACAAGCACAGGCTGTATCTCGCCTGCCCCAAGGAGGTGCTGCCGGCAGTGGCTGAGGCCTTCCACACATTTTCCTCCAGGAGGCTCCGTGCCCTGAAGTCTTCATCCTTGTCCCCAGCACCAGAGAGCGCAGGGCTCTTGGGGGCCAGCCCCTCCAGCAGAAGCCGGGACACAGCGCTGGGTGCAGCCCTTCCCAGCGGCCTGGAGCCCTTGGACCTGGACATTAGTGACAGAGCAGACCCCGCAGAGCTGCTCAGGGCTCCCCGGCTGCCAGAGCTCGAGGACAAGAGGTCCCCTAGCTCTTGGAGGTTCCAGCAGGCACTGGGTCAGGAGGAGGCCAGTGACCATGTTGATCCTGGGGCTGTGCAAGGAGGAAGCAGCCTTCTGAGCCCTAGCGTGATGGATAAGCCAAGTCCTGCTGGCCTGAGGGTGTGCCAGGAACAGATGAAGACAAAACTCTCTGCAGGGGAGCCTGACATTGCACGGCTGAAGCAGGTTTTGCCAGACAGATTCCAGTTTGCAAGAGACAAGAGCCGAGGAGGCCACACTGAAGCGATGGGTCAGCGGCGCTCACCCATTCCCATGGCAGACGGAGCTCCTCACTCCCTGCCCACGTGGCCATACAGGGCTGCAGCTACTGAACCACCCGTGGCTGCAGCCAAACCGTCACTGGCAGCCGAGCCCAGGGGCCAGGAACAGGCCTTGCTCCCCCAGGGCAGGAGCGATGTGCAGGAGGAGCCCGAACCCTCCTCATGGCAGAGGGGCCCCAGCCTTGGACAGGAAAGCGGCCAGACCCCTCTGGGCCAGTGTGACGCTTGCCAGGGCTCAGGCGTGACTTGCCATGCTCCCTGCGGTCACGCCTTGTGCAGGATGTGTTTTGCAGCGGACGGCACACGGTTGGCTTGCTGCAGCTCCTCCTCCGTTGCCCCGAGCCGCAAGATCTCGGGGACATTCAAGATCTCCGTTCTGTCTCAGAGTCTGCCTGGCTACTATCGTGACCTGACGCTCCAGGTTGCCTACACCATCCCTGACGGCATGCAAGGGGTAGGTACCCACCTTCTCTCAGGGGATGGGGGGGGCAGCTACAGCTCCATGCCACACAGGCAAAGCAGCAGAGGTGCTGACCTGGGGAAGGCAAAAAGCTCCACACCAGGTTTGGGGGCAGTTTGCTGCTACTGAACAGCACAGGACCTCTGGTTTTGGTTCAAAGAGACTATCAGCCCACGGGGGCCACACTGTGTGCGTTTTCAAACTGGACAGAGTCTCAGAGGGCAGCTCAGAGGCACAGTGCTCGGGTATTTGTTTAAAATGCTTTCTTCCTGTTCTAAGGTTGGTGACCCCCGCCCAGGACAGCCTTACAAAGGGGGGAATTTCTGTGCCTTCCTGCCTGACAACAGGGAAGGGCAGAAGACAGCAGTGCTGCTGAAGAAGGCATTTGAGCAGGGGCTGACGTTCCAGATCAAGTCCTTTAACGGAGAGGAGAGAGTGACATGGGGCCTTATCCCACACAAAACCTCCTGGGATGGAGGCAAAGCCAGGTACGGCCCGGCTCACTCCAAGCTTCCAGGTGTGGGGTTCAATATTTTTTTTTAGCAATTGGAGGAGGAGAACCATGGGCTCCGCATCAACAAACCCTGGCATGGGTGGCTCTCCCAGGCCCTTGTGGTGGCTGAGTTGGTGCCTCCCATTGCTTCAGCTCCCAGGGCAGCTGTGGTGTGGCAGACCAGCCCTGCCACCCTCTAGCTGGAGCCAAAGCCCTTGCCCATCCCACACCCATAAGTTCTCTGTGGCCAAGAATTCTGGGCACTGCTCCCTCACAGCTTCCTGACTTTTCCCATGACAGGGCTCTGCAGCAGCAGCTCCCTGGGAGCAGGACTTCCACCCTCAGCCCCTGGTGAAGGGATGGGGCAAAAAATAAACTGCAGCTGCCCTCAGGGGTTTTAGCACCATCAGCAGGATTGACAGCACTTCCCTCTGCCCCACAGGAACGGTTATCCGGATGCCCAGTATCTCCGCGAGGTTTGCACGGTGCTGAAGAAACTGGGCATCGCCTGAGACTCCCTGCCTGAGCAGCCACAGCCCGTGCCTTCGCTTCTCCTTCCTTCCCAGCTGGTAAAAAAGGCAGCTTAACACAGACAGCTCAGCAAAAAGGAGGTGTTTGTCCAAGGAGCCCTCGTGTCCCCAGAGGCAGCCAGAAACCTGCACGTTAGTGACAGCAGCACCCCTGTCCCTGCCCCCCCAAAAGCCTCAGCATGGACCAGAGCTCCCCTGGAACTCCAGCCCCTCCTGGATGTGTGTCCTCACCAGGCAGCTCGTTCCCACACCAGCTCCAGGCTGAGCCCTGGCTTTCAGCAGCATCACCCCAACCTGAGCAGGAGCCCCCCTGCAGCCCAGCCCCATCTTCTGGAAGTCTCTTCCCCCTCTGGCCCCTACAGGCAGGTTCCAGCTCAGCTGCCACCGGAGCCTGTGCTGGGGCCAGACTGTCATTAGTGTCAGCTGTTCACCCAGACATTTCCACCCCGGAGCTGGCAGCCCCGGGCTCCAGCCCCTCCCCAGCACCTGCTCCAGGGGCTGCAGGCAACTGGGTGCTCTCCTGGGGGGCACAAGCAGCTTCCAGCATCGAGGGCAGCTGCCTCCCACCAGAACATGCCAGCAGGGGCAGGCACTAATGAAACAGCACAAATAAACATGATTTATTCCCCCCATCTTTGAGTAGCGGTTGTTCATGCTTTGTCTTACCGTCACCGCAAGCCCCATTTCCATCACCCCAGGCCCCCAGCTCAATCCCAACTCACTTCACAGAAACCCTGACACAGAGCAAAGTGTGGCAGCCATGGAAGGGCTTTGCAAACAAAAATCACCATTGCTGCCCTCCAGGACAGGGTTTAGAAGATCAATGCACCACTCGAGGCAACAATTAACAGTTGTCCTTGAGAGCAGGGGCATGTTCTCACCCTGGGAGAGTTGGAGTTTATAAACTGGATGTGCCTACCCGCTGACCGCCTGGAGAAGCAACACAAGTGCCCCAGAGGCTGAGCTGGGGACAGAGGGTTCATTCCAGCAGAAGACAGAGCAGCACAGCACTGAGGGTTTTGTTATGCTTTTATTAACATTTGACACACATAAGGCATATGGTAACATTAGACAGGAGCATTACACATTATAGTCATGTAAACAGCATTGGCACACGTGCTTTCTGTCCAACTTGGTTACACACACAAAGCAGAATATATTTTTTAAACAAAGATTGTTGATGTGTCTGTAGGATGAGTATCTGCAAACGAACATGACTCAGACAGTACAGACCAGACCATATGTTGTAAGAGGCTCAGTCTAATGTGTGTCACATCACACTCACGTACTACTTGCCAGCCACGCTTCACCATCACCAGGGCTTCGCACACTAGAGACCTCATTAGGCAGCAAGAGTGGTTTTTACACCTATGACAGCAGCTGTATGTGGGCTAGGATCCTGCACCAATTAAAGCCTGAGGCCCACAGTGCTTCTTACTTCTCCCCAGTCAATTCCCAAATGAAATGTCCAGTTAAACTCCTTCCCCCGACTCAAAGCCCTTGGCTGGGGTCACGCTCCCCTGCAAAGCCCATGCTGATTCACAACACTGAGAGAAACCAGATAGCCAAAAACACGACAAAAGCTGCCTGGTGATAGCAAAGGAGCTGTGTTTTGTCCAAGAGGCAACTTGGGAAGGTGACTGCAGTAACAACATGGGAGTCACCGGCCCAGGACCCCCTGTGCTGAGCAGCCCCTGGCCGCAGGCAGGGACGGGGACTGGGACCCCGCTTCTCTGCCCACAAGCTCCTCACTCACACTCTCCTTGGGACTCCTCACAGCACAACCTTGGGGTCAGACAATCAGAGCTGGAATGGCACATGCAATTCAAGCACAGGAACCTCCCCTTTCCTCAAGAGCACAACTGTGCCCTGAACAGTTAAGCAACATTGAGTGGAATGATTTTATCCTAGGGTTTTTGTTGGTTTTTTTGCTTTGGTATACAAACCTGCTGGTTAACTTTGAGTTAAGACACTTGAAGTTGTTCTACATAGGTTCTGTACTTATTGGCCCATAAAATATTTGTTCATAAAAAAAAAAGTAAAAAAAAAAAAATCAAAATCAAAAAACCAACCAGCCATGACCACCTGGAGCAGAGCACTGACCAGGGAGGCAGAGAGGAGCAAGGCTAGCTTTAATCTCGGTTTTTCTGTAGAAAACATTGTTGCTACTGAGGGACATTAATCCATCAGTGCTGAACTCTGAGGGGCAGTAACTGAGCCCCGACAAGGGCCCCAGGAATTCACAGGTAGAAGATACAGGAGCTGCCACCCAGAGAGCGTCAGGAGCCAGGGCTGTTTCCCAAGAGCCAAGGCTGGAGCAGATAAAGCCTTGCTCGAGGATCGGCCGGAGCCAAACGGCCACCCCGGGGGAGTCAAGGGCTCTGCACAGGCTCTTCTGGATGGGGAGCCCAGAATCACCAGGACGGCCTGGGAAAGGCTGCGAGACACAGAAAGGGACCATCTCATTCACAGTAAGGCAGACGACACCGGCGTTCACAGAACAGAGCTCACCAGAGTCGTTAACAGGGTTTTGGCTACACTTTGAAAGGACAGAATGGAAAAGGCTCCAGTGACTTCCCAGTCCTCCCAGGCGTGCAGAAGGCACTGAGATGCTGTTTTCTGCGGTGCAGCAGAGGCAGTGTCGGGGTGTCCACAGGGGGCTGCGAGACCCCACTCCCCGCTGCAGCCATGTAAGGCACCGAGCGCTCGGCCGAGAGCAAAGCAGGGGGAGGATGTTACTGTGAAACATGGTTTGATGGTTTTCCCCTTTAGAAGCGTGCAGAACCTGGAGAGGTGCAGGGCTGTGCACCATTTGAGCACGCTGCTCTTTCATCAAGGTCAAGTCCAGTTTCTCAAAGAACAGGTCCAGACTTCCCATTTCAGCAATTTAGACAGTCCTTCTGTTGTCAGACCTGGCAAAGCAGCATTAGACACTGTTGGATTTTAATCTAAATTAGCAGGATAGGGCAGGTGGAGGAGGAGAAGCAACGAGATTTTGGATTCAGAAAGGTTAAGAGTTGTGCTTGCGAGTTTCATCAGACCATGTTTATGAAGTTCATGTATCAAGTGTGAGAGACAGACTGACAGGGACCTGTGACAGGACTCTGGCCTCCTCTGAAGTCGTAGGGAATGAGGTGGTTTAATACTTAAAGGTGCCCAGGGCAGGTGCCCTGGAGGCTGTGCCCATGTGTTTCTGAAAGGCAGCAGAACCAGGGGCAGACCCAGACACCCGAAATACAAGCCGCACTGCTGGAGATAGAGCAGGCCGAAGAAGGAGTCACGCTCCTCACCCCCACAGGAACCCCCCGCCTTGCACGGAGCTTGGCTGCTCTCAAGCAGCAAAGGGGCTTCACACATGGGGCCCTTTGCCCACCCGGCGCCTTCCCTCCTGCAGACTCCTGGTAGTGAGGTTTGCTCCTGCAGCCTGAGCTCCTCCGTGACTGGCAGCTCTTCTTGGCACCCTCAGGTTTACCTTTTCAAATCCAAAATGAAGTCTAAAAGCCCGACAGCACCCACAAGCAATGACAAAGCCTCAAAGCAAGCACAAACAGCACCACAATCACCCAGGGCTGGACATGGAGTCCAGCAGGGATGGGGGCACCACCCAGGACACGAAGTGCTCACAGAACTAGGCTTGGGTCTCTGCACAGCTACATTTCCAAAAGCATGGAAGAAAAGAGGAAGAGAAACCGAGTTCTGGTATGGGAAGAGCACCCCAAGCAGCTCTTAAACCTTTGGTTCTGGAAGAGAGCCCAGGGGTCCCAAGCCTTGCAGTTTCAGGGGAAGAAGAGTCAAGCTCTTCTGCAGCACTGAACCATGAGATGGGAGCTGGTCTGAGCTGACATCCACCTAGCTCGCTAGAGAGAACGGAAAGCACAACTTAAGCTACTCAAGATGTTCAGGCCAAGAGTCTGACACAGCTGGGCATTTACCCTCTACACTGGTGACTCGGCAACAGCTTTGCTGGGTGCGTGGCACAGAAAAGAGCCAGCCTGAGCTCCCAGGCAGCTCTGGGCTCATAGGACTGGCTCTTGCAAGTTCCTTCCCAGACCACAACAGGGCACAGCACAAAGCAAGCACTAACAGGGCCTTATTTTGTTCCCATCTTGAAGTCTGATTCAACACTGCAGCCCTTGGAAATACAAACACGAGGGTGAAGTTCAGCCTTAACAATACCAATTGGAGCCCAACATTAATAAAGCACAGAGCCAATGCCAATTTTTCCAGTCATTTGAGACACAGTTGAGTCCTTATGGTCTCTAGAAATCAGACACAGTTTAGGTCTCCCTATATGGTTTGGAATCAGAAAATGGACAAGATCAAGTTACCTAACTGAAACTTTTCTTCTGTGTTCAGACACAGCCCATCAGGTTATTTGCTGACTGCACAGAGAAGTGACTGCAAATTAAGTGCAATATGCCATGGACTCCAAAATGCCAGGATTCATAAGGCAAAGACAACGTGACCTGTTACTATCTGACTGGTGTTAGAGGCCAACGAAAGCAGAGGGGAAAGAGCAGGGTCAGTGGGAACAGAAGAGCAGCCCGTGCTAGAATTAAACCAGGCCAGCAGCTGAGGACGCATCCTAAGGTGGGTCCATTCTCCTGCTGAACAAGTTCTCAACAGCAGCAGCACAACTGCTTCAGCAGGGCTGTGTGCGGGGAGATACTTGGCAGTTGGTACAGTATTTACAGTGAGAGGCTGTGCAGTTGTTAATCACCAACTGCCTGGAAGCTTCAGCTGTGCTGCCAGAGAAAAATCAGGTTAGTTTGGAAATCCAACAGAAAAACAAGTGATTAGGAAAATGTATGAAATAAACAGGCTTCAAAACAGAGAGTTAGGGCAGGAGGCATGTCTGGAAAAGGGTCAGTCACAGCGAGAGCATGCAAACCTCATCTGAACCTTAATCACGATGTTCTTGTACTGGTGAACTGAAGATGGAAGCTACTGATCTGTCCATTTCCAGGTCCCAAAGATCAGGGAGTTAAACCATGAATTCACAATCTGCACACATCTCTTCTTAGTTCTCCTCTTTTTTGGATTCTTCCTTGGGTGCCTCAGGAACCAGGATGACCTTTCCAACATTCTTCTTCTCTTGCATCTGCCTCATGGCATCTGCCACCTGGAAGAACAGGGATCTGATGAGACCCACACCCACCACCCAGTGCAGTCGTGCCCTTCCTGGGCCCCTTGGTCCACCCACACTAGCCTGAGGGCTACCCAAGAGGCAGCTTTCCTGGCAGACCAAGGAAGTGCCAAGCATTTGGGTGCCTCTGCACAATGCATTTTGGACAGAGTTGGGCAGCTACCCCAGCCTGCCCATGGGAAACTCTCCTCAAGAATTCACAGACCAACTGTGACGTACATAAGGATGTTCTGCTACACAAACCGTGGAAGAACGAAGTGTGTGTCACCACAGGTTCCTCTCCAAACAGAGGAGAGCACTGCAGAGACCCAGTCAACATCCAGAAGGACAATACTTCTACCATCTTCACAACCACAGAACAGATTTTTATTATATTATCATTATTTTTAAGCAAAACAGCACCTGGGCCAGGCCTGGAATCAACAGTTTTCCTTCAGCATTTGCATCAGAGTAGTTCTCAGGTACTAAGAGCACCTCATCATGAGCAAGTCCTTTGCTCCCTTCCAATTAGTCCTACCCCAGAAAGGATTTCCAAGGGAAGAACTTGACTCTGCCTGGACACATCGATGGAACAATACTGAGCAGAGCAGAGCTGCTGAAAAACCTGCCACTCCCTGCCATCATCCTCATTCTGCTTCACTGCCTGGGCTCTTTTTCACTCCTGGAAGGGCAGCAGCAACTTTCCCAGCCGTCTGCTTAATTACAAAGTGAAGACGATAGCAGTCTCCAGCCTGATGCACAATCCAGCCCCTCCACGGGAAGCTGCCGCCCCCAGAGCGCAGCTGAGCACCCCCCCTGCTCCCCAGGGACACTGTCTGGCATTGCCCAGTTGTGTGCACTGCAGCAGAAGAGCCCAGCCACTTCACTCCCCCTTAATATCTCAAAAGGAAAAAGGCACTGGATGTCTGAGAACAGATGGTTATTAAAAGTTTGCAACAGTTCAGCCCCCATGAACAAGGTGCTCCCACCGATCCAGAGCTCACTGTGCAGAAAACAATCACCCAGTAATTTCTGGGTGCTGCTGGCCTATGCATTAGCTCAGACTTACCTGATCAAAGGGCCACACAGAGTCTATTTTGGGCTTGATTTTGCCTTGACTGTACAGGCTAATCAGCTTGGCTACAACACCTCCAACAAGCTCAAATTCTTCATCCATATATCCAAGGTGGTAGCCACACACAGCCTTGTTATGGTGGAGGAGCTGCAAGGCATTGATGCTGAACTGGTTCCACCAGGTTTTAGCCATAGCCATGAGATTCTTCTTCTGCCCAGTGAGCAGGTTCGCTACCCCTAAAAAGAAGACAAGCAGCAATGAGCTGGAATCAACACAGACTGAGACACAGTGGGCGTCCCGACAGCTGAGTCAACACGCAGGGCAACGGCCACTCACAGCGATGGAGGAGAGAGGTGAGAACTGGATCGAGATCTGCCCAGTCAACCTTCAATGGAAGCAGGTACCTGCCTCAGCCTCAAGATATGCAGAATTTGGATTATTGGCACCCATATATTGCAAAAATATAGAACAACTCCTCTCTTAGGAGGGCAGCAGCAGCGCAGCTCGACTGGAGCACGGGCAGAGGCAGGCGAGGGTTATGAGTCCCATCCAGGCTGGCAGGACAGCACTGCCCTTCTGCAGCCAGGCTTCTCCAGGGGAGCCACACGCCACAGAGCTGGGACAGCAGAGGCTGCACAGTGGTGCAAGTGTCTGAAATCCCGCTGGGGGCTGTGTGAGGGCTTTGTCTACGGGACAAAAATCACAGTGTTTCAGGGCTGGGGAATGGAGAGATAAGTATTCAGCAGCCTCAAACGTCGTCACCCACACATCCTCTAGGAGAAAAGCAAGGCTCTATTAGTGCTGTGCATTAAGTCAGCTTGGACAAAGCAGCTGTGCCAGTGTTCCTCCGTGAGGACATTCCAGCTTCCCCTGTGGGCACCGGCTCATACTCAGAGAGGGATCTTGCCAGGGGAGGGCAGAGCCTTGGGGCCTGTGACCAGAGCTCTTAGGACAAGACAAATCTCACTCCCCTCAGTGCCTCACCCAGGCAAAGCATCCTAAAGCCTTTGGGAAATAACTTGACTACAACACAGAGAGAGCAGTCAGCAGCAGCGACGCTCTCTCACGGCTGTGTGTGCAGGCACGGGGCACTCCCGTGTGGATCCACAGCCACCCTGCCACCACAGTCCCTCCTGCACCAGAGCTGTGGCTCGAGCAGCCACTCACACTCACCATACGTGATTAGTTTGCCCATCGGCTTCAACAGGTTAAATGCTTTGGACGTATCGGATCCTCCCAAGGGGTCCAGGACAATGTCAACACCTGGAGGGAATTTAAAGTAACTAAAAGTTTCTTTCCACTTGAAAGAACTGCAGGACAGCTATAGTCCCCCACCACACAGTACCTTTGGGAGAGATTTTCCGGACCTCCTCTGCATAATCCATCGTTCTGTAGTCAATGGGATGAGCAACTCCACTCTCCTTGAGTGACTCGTGCTTGGAGGCAGACGCTGTGCCAAAAATGGTGACATTTTCTACAGTCTTGCACAGTTGGATGGCAGCAGTTCCCACACCACCTGAAAACCAGCAGTGAGAAAAACTTAGAAGCAAACAGCCCCAGCAGTCAGAAAAGCCTCTGGACAGGCACATCACCCCTCTTTGTACCCATCACAGAGCCAGGAGGGTACAGAATAAAGGCTTTCTTTGGGCAGGCCGACGCTTGGGACATGCTGGGAGAGACCGACCCCAGCTAGTGGGAAATGGTTTCAGCATTTGCCAGCGCCTGGATCAGCGTGAAGGCACCCGGCAGGTGACATTCTCTCAGTCCAGCCCCGCTCCAATTGCTCCCCCACCCGTGTCACCCACTCAGAAGCTGCACGTTGAGACCAAGAGTCTTGGTGCAGGCTGGCAAGAACTATTTACCTGCAGCCATGTGGATGAGGACGCTCTGGTTGGGTCTCAGGTTCCCGAAGTCAAACAGGATCATGTAGGCAGTGATGTAGTTGACAAGAAGAGCAGCTGCTTCCTCGAAGCTCATCCCCTCAGGCATCAGGAAAGTCTGACTGGCTGGTACGTTCACGACTTCTTGCCAGAGCCCTGACCTAGCCAGGACCATCACCTTATCACCAACCTAAAACCAAACAGAGGACAAGGTGGTCTGAAGCAAGCCCCAGGTTAGCAGAAGTCATCACACCCATGCCCTCCATAGGCCAGAGGGGGTACACATGGCCGTTCTCTGTGCAGAGGGTCTGCAGGGACTCAGCACCCCTGGGCTTGGGTGGGAGCTGCAGCCTGTGCTCCTCTCGTGGGGCAAACCACCCCACAGCACCTCTCCCCACAGACCTGGGCACACACCAGGAGCCTTAGAGGGACTGTGGACGCCCCAGGCTCCATCTTGCACCCAGTGTGCTACCCCACTGCCAGCTGCCCCCGAAGAGGGATGGGGGCCCTGCCCTCCCTGCCCAAGCTGGGAGCAGGAGTCTGAACACCACAAAGTATTACTGCTTCCCCCTACAAGCATCATTCTGCCAAACATGCAGGAGGCTCGGGGCAACACTTAACAGGATCAGCCCTGGAAAAAGCATGTCCAGCCTGAGGAAAACCTCTCGGGTCTAAGCCTCAGGCCTGAAGTACGAGCCATCCCCCAAAATCTGTTCTTATCCGGCTGGGTGAGGAACATCTGCTCTCTTTCTAACAGGAGGGAGACAGCAAAACACCAAGCAGTCACAACAGCAAGCAGAGCCAAGGCAGGGAGCAGAAAGGCTCCTCGGAGTGTGGGTTTGGCATTTACACTTGAATAAACCAAGATGTTTTCCCTGGAGGGGAGGGAATCATCTTTGACACTGCTGCTTTTTTTGAGACACTTTGCTTTTCTAGTTGCACACCCAGGAATCATCTTAAAGCCCCAAAATTGCAACAGCTGTAAGACCCAAAGGTCTGGGATACACAAAGCCAACCCCTCTGTCCTCCCAGGTTGGCAGAAATGCAGCAGCCAAAGGCTCGTGGGCCAGAAACCCAGCACCAGGAGCATCCCACCTGCCGGTGCCCACCCCTCGCCACCCTCAGAGGGCTCCAGACAGCTCTGCAGCGGCTGGAGCCATTTCCTTCCACGTTCATGCAGTTTAAGAGCTCGGCCACAAACATGACCAGAAAGAGCTCAGTCATGCTTTGGGCCAACATCCCGCCAGCACTCACCGCTGACACGAAAACGTGCGCACAGATACACCTGCCGGTCCCCACGATGGCATCCAGCTTGTCCCCACGACCCCAGAGCCCGACGACGGCGGCCCTTAGTGCGGGCAAGCGGCGAGGGCAGGCGGGCCCCGGGCAGCTGCGCGGGACGGGCGGGGACAGGGACGGACGGGGACGTCCTGCCCACGCAGCCCAGCGCGGCCCCTTTGTCCGGGGGCTTTGTCCGCCGCCGCGGGGCTTCCGCGGGCGGGATCGCGAAGGGCGCTCCCTGGGGACCCCGACCCCGGCCAAGGGACAGTCACCCGAGCGCCGCCGCCTCCCGCGGCGGAGCGGCCGGGCTGGTGGGGGG
>VXAK01001230.1:206280-241804 GCA_013399435.1 Arenaria interpres | reverse complement strand
TGGTTCCCAGGCACGTCCGCGCCGGTCTCCGCTCCGGCAGCCGTGCGGCCCCCCCCGGGACATCTCCATCCCTGCCCGTGTGCGGCCCCCCCCGGGACATCTCCATCCCTGCCCGTGTGCGGCCCCCCCGGGACGGCTCCATCCCTGCCCGGGCGGGCACAACCGGCTCCGGGGTGCGCGGCGAGGGCGGGGAGGAACGGGGAAGCGGCGAAGGAGCAGGTTGGGAAGGGAGACCTCACCTTGGGAAGGAATGCGCTGTGAGAATGCGCTGTCCTTTCATCACTCTTTGACAGAGCATCTGGGGTTCTTTGGGGTTTTTTTGTTGTTTTGGTTTTAGCGCTTTGTGTCCTCAGCTGTGATTCTGCATGAAGGTGTCCCAGCCCACCCAGACCCTTTCCGTACTTAATGCTGTCTTTCTGTGGAGGTGTGAGTTGCAAGTGAAGTGCTTGATGACGAATTAATAAAAATACTGCATCCAGCAAAGTTCACGTGCACCTTTTAATTTACCTCTGACAACCTTTTTTGGACCGCGGTGCACACACGGTGCCGCTGAGTGCTGTGTATGTGGTGTGCCTACATCACAGCCTTGCTGATGCTGTTTCCCCATAATTTCTGGAGTCCTTATGGCAAATGAAGTCCTCTCAGTGTCCAAGAGCAATAGTAAATTAAAACGTGACCTAGGACTTTCTTTGCTGTTGTACTCTCAAATTCCTTGCTATAATTTTACATCCATCAAATTACAGCTGTAGGATCAGTGCAGCTCTGCAGCAAGTAGTGGCTTTACTGAGTCTTGGACTAGCTCTAGCCTGTAAAATGTGTTTAGTGAGTCTGCTTTTGGAGCTTCCTGACCCAGGAGATCTTGCTTTTGCTGCTTTTGATTCCCTGTGACAAAAAGGAGTCTTTTGCTTTGCCCGCACGATGTCTGCTGTGCTGTGAGCCACCGGGATGCAGGCTTGTGGGGCAGCTCTTGGTGCTGGAGCTGTGGATGGAGCATTGGCTCTCAGCACTTGCCCGGCAGCTGGGCTTGAAGCACAGAATGGTGGCTACAGCGTGAAAGCATTGCATGGTGGATGGTGCTGGTCAGACATGTCTATGTGAAGTCCCTCAGACGTGGTGACAGCGGAGCCATCCTGGGTGAGCCGAGGGTCCCCGGAGCTGCTCTGAGGGGGTGAGTCCAGACTGGGGTGCGCTGGGAGCGAGGGGTGGCCAACCCCATGTGTCACCCTTGTGTTTGTCTTACACCCGCAGCGTGATCCCCCCCATGGCTGAGTGGGGCTCTGAACTGAGGGCAGCCTGCGAAAAGGGTCGGGGTGGGGTATCTTTGTTGGGCACCGAAGGGCTTTGCTCTGGGTGTCTGTATTTGACGTGAAAAACTTCACCTTTTGAGGGTGCGGAAGCATGTTTGATGCATTGTCTGCTTTTTAGGAATTCTCTAGAATGTTTGGCTTTGATCTTACAAATGTTAAAAAAAAAAAAGACATGATAAAAAGTCTTTAACGCTGTGTATATGTATCCGATACCTGCATCTGATGCTGTCATGCGTTCATTTTTACCCTTTTCAACAAAAGATAGAAATTTGTCTAACATTCATCTCTAGAGCCAAGAGGAAGTGCTCTTTGATTCTTTCTCCCTTTTCCTTATGAAAAATGTAAGACCTTTTTAACAGCTTTGTTGTAGATAGAGTTCGCTAGATAGTTTTCCAGATAAATTCCATTCTATTACAGCTTTGATTTGAAATACACAGGAGCTAGTTCTTCAATAAAGAGTCCTGCCAAGCAATATACAATGATTTTCCCTGGTAATCAAACTGACATTTTCAGCTGTAGACTGCAAGCTGCTGTTGAATTTCCACTACCCTTTGGAGTCACTTGTAAACAGGAGCTTTGGTGGTAAAAGAAGTTTTGCACAATAGCGAATTGAGCAGCTGAGCTGAAGGGGGATTGAGGGCAGCCAATTGCCCTCCTCAATTGGGCAATGACAGGCACTGGGGTGCACTTTCCCTTGTCTCTGTGCTGCCTCCTGTCTCTTTTCAGCAGCCTCGAACGCAGGGGCTTATTGTTCATGATAAATTCCATCCCAGCAGGAGCAGGGAGGGAGGTGCTGGGAAACGGCTCCCCTCCTCCTGTCAAGATCACTGTTTACATTTCAAACACCATCTCTTAGATAAGTAGTTGGAACTGAAGGTCTCCTCCTGAAATCGGAGGAGCTGACTATTGATTTATTTAATTATTTTTTAATTCCCATAGTTAGTTGTGAAAGTGCTCAGAGACTCTGGAAGCAGCACAGGGTGAGCTGAGCATCCTCCAGCAATGACTCGTCTGCCTGGAAAACTCCCTTTATCACGACTGAGCGTGGTCACGGCCTACTGGGCGTCTCGGAAGTCTGGTTGATGGTCTCTGTGCAAACCAGGATGTTGTCTGCTGCCCGGAGCCTGTGCCACTGGCTGATAGAAGTGGGTTGGAAAATGCAGTCTTTCAGGGTGAACTTGCCCGTGGTGCTATGGCAAACGCAGGCTGTGCTATTAGCAACTGGCAGGCAGGCAGGAAATCTAGTTAAAGAAATACTGCCTTAGGGTGGACAGAAGTGACGGAGAACTGAATGGCTCCCAAATTGTATTGGGACCTCTGATTTCCTTCCAATGTCTTTTATCCCTTTGTTCATTGATTAGTTTTTCTGAGGCTGGAGGGTGACTGGAGAGTTTCCAGCACTGAGAGTCCTTCACAAGGATGAAATCTCTGCTCAGACATGGCAAACACAAGGATTTTGCACTGTCTGAAGTGCCTTAGATGTCGGAACCTGCCAGGGAGAAAAATGAACCAAGTTTGAGATTGACCCCTTGTCCATCACCTGCAGGTGCTGGTTGCATTTCATGTTTGTTTCTGTTTAAGTTGGTCCTACCTCGGGACACACTGCAGGAGTGAAATTACTTCAGGTGCCATATCCCATCCCTCCTGCCCCCTGGAAGCCTGCGCTACCTGCCATTTTCTAAAGCTTCCATTAGAAGCAGTTTGACATCTTTGTGCGTGAGGGGAGGGGTGCGGAGCCTGCCTGCTGCACAGGGCTCCGGGAGCTGCCATGTACTGGCACCTCTGCTCTTCAGCCTGATGGAGGACATGGCACTTTGTTGCTCTTCCTGCTCCTCTTCTGGCAAATTCTTTCTTTGCTGCCTGTGCTCGACACAGAAACAACTCCTCTGCATGGCAGGGGGAAACTCCTGTTGGACGGGATGCCTGGTGGCTTGGGAGTGCTGCTCCCCAAGGGCTGGGTGCTCCCGGACCCGCCGTGCCGGTGCCCCAGACCTGTCAGAAGAGCTTTCTTCCTCCTGGCTGGGCAGAGGAAGGGCGGGTGGTTTGTCGATCGCTGGCGATGCTTTGCAAAGAGTAGGCGAGTTTCATTTCCATGCTTCAGAGGTGTCAAAGGGGTGCAGTTGCCATGAGAGCTGCCTGCTTCTGGTAGGGGCATCTGTGTCACCTGTGCCCAGGCCTGGCATTGTGCCTTGTGCATGATCTCTGCCTTCTTGGAGGGGACTTTTCTGTCTTCTTTGGACCAGCAGGATGCAGCAGGATGCACTGCTGCTGAGAGCCGCAGTGTCTACCATGACCTGCAAAGATCGGTGCCTGCAGGTTCAGCAGTGCCACTCTGCCCCTCTGTGCTGCAGCTCACAGCAGTGGAGTTGCACGGCTGCCAGCCCTTCGCCAGGGCTTCTGTCTCTGAAGCAGATGTGCTTTTGAGACAAGAATAACATTGTGAGTTGTAGATCCCCCTCTGCCTCCCTCTTTGCCTGTACTCTGCAAACAGTCTGCCTTGGTATGGCCTGTGTGGGAACCTACAGGCTGCGATAACAGATCCTTCTTTAGGGGAACTGCCCAGGAATGTTGATGAGATTAGAGAGCTGAAAGGGCCAAGTTTAGCAACGGCATCTCCATGGATGCTGAGGCTGTCTGTGCCTGGATTCCCAGCGTGCGGCTCCGGGATTGCCATGGCTGCCTCTTCCAAAGTGCAAGAGCAAGTTCTGTCTTGGGAAGAGTTCAATGCCACTTGCACTCTGAGGCAGAGAAAAAACGTGGAGCTGCCCTTTCCATACCAAAATAGCTCCTCCCATGCTCCCTGTTGAGGCTGGGAGCCTGAAACCAGCATACTTGTGTTCTGCCTCAGCACAAATACGTAGTTAAGCCTAAAAATATGTGCAGCTGGGTCACATTCTCAGGCAGGTCAGTAACCAGTTGGACAGAGGTTTAAAGAGTTGCAGCAGAAGCAGCATCAGAAATGCTTATGGTGGAGTGGGTGGAGGATGGACCTGAGAAGACATGACATGACATGACAGTCCCTGGGAGGACGGTGTTGCTGGGCTGGGCACAGTGTGGAGGTGCTGTGGTGCTGTGTGGCTCAGGGACAGAGGTGGCTTCTCCTGCAGCAAGGGCAGGTGCCCTGTGGCAGCATCTGTCCTTTCTTCCCTGTGGATTCGGGAGGCTCAGCCTCTGTGGGGCTGTGGGGTGCCCTGGGAGGCATGGGGGTGCTGAGCTGGAGCAGTGCCATTAGCGACAATTGGCCAACCCTGTGACCTTGTAGGCAGGGAAAGGCTTTTGCGGGGTGGGTTTATTCCTGGCTCTGATGCAGACCCTTCCCCGCAGCGGGGGATCCGCTCTCTCCTGAGGGCCGGGACAGCACCGCTCTGCTCTCCCCATTTCTTCCGCCAGTCTGGCTGCTCCGTGGCTCCTCCTGATGCCACTTTAATGCACGTTTAGGGCAAGTGGAAGCTGCTTATTGGGGTGGTCACATAAACAGACCTGCAGAAATTCCTTGGTGCAGGCAGTCGTGCCCTGTCCTTAGCCAGTGTGGTGCCAAGGAAGCCTCTCACCCCCCCAACACCAGGCTGGTGTGCTTTGGGACAGTGGGTGGGGGCAGGAGGAGGCTTTGTGGGAGGGAGAGCTCTGAAGGAGCCGGTTGGCGTGTGCCCGGGGCCCCGTGCATGCGCCGAGGACGTGAATCCAGCTTTCCTTTTGCCCCAGATTCTGATGATAAAATCTCCACTCGATGAAACTTCACAAGTGTGCGGGCCCAGCCTTCCCTGTGGGGAGAAACCTTATCTGGCATGGAGCAGTCAGGGAGGGTTGTGCTGCTCATGCACAGCAAACCTGAAATGTGCAACGCTGCACAAAGATAATTGTGTTCGCTCAGCCCTCAGACCTGTTCCCCGGAGCCGGAGCGTGTGCTGGCTGCGCCGTGGGAATCTGTGGCCGCTCCCAGTCCTTGTGCCCCGTGGGAAGGATGACGGGCAGGTCGTGGCAATGCCAGCTGCTCTTGTGACATGGCGAGAGTGCCAGGAGGGGACTCCTGGCACCCATTTGTCTCCCTTGTCAGCAGTACAGGCGTGATTTCCAGCATGCTGTGGGCAGACCCAGCCCTCCCACCCCAACACTCAGGAATACCCACCCAGAGGTAACACCAGGGACCTCCACAAGGAGCCCAGGGACTTCCAGAGTGGCCGGAGCGAGGTCTGGATCTGAGCAAGCTCCTCCGAACCCCTGTGAGCCACGTGTGTGAGACAGGACGCAGGGGCTGGGTAAGGCAGCAGCACGCCGTGCCTGCCCGGGCCGGGGATTCCTCTGCCGGTAAATCCAGCAGAACAGCCTCCTCCTGGGTGACGGGTTTCCAGAAGGTCTGGAGAGGGGCCCAGAAATGCCACCTCAGCCCGTGCAAATACCATTCCCTTCATCCTGATCATGTCTGTCCTGAAGGTATGCCAGCTAGGCTGTTTAGTAATGTATGTGTTTTTGTACGTGCATCATAAGAATTAGGAGCAGAGGTTAATTGTCCAAGCTGATTAGCTGTTGTTTCAGTCATGCACTTTCCACACCATTGCTTGTTCCATGTCATGGAACAGTTTCTTCCTTTCCTACACTTCGGGGGTTTGCAGTGATGTTGGACAAGCAAGAGAAATGTCACAGTCCAGCCATGAGAGAAGCTTGTGAAAGCCCCGGGGCCGATGACCCTGCCACATTCAGTCCCTCGGAGCAGTTGCCGGCAGGTTTCTCTGCTGCTTTCTGTCTCCCTCCACCTTCAGTGGGATGCCTCATCTCCTTGTTTTTCACGCTTTTTCACTGGCAGGCAGGGATTTGTGTCATTTCACGACAGCTCTGCTGCCCATCAGAGTCAGAGCGTTGGGGCTCTCCCCATGGTGCGGCTCTCTCCTGCCCTGACTTCTGAAGAACAAATCGCGACCTTCACTTGGACGAAGCCTTCCCGAGGCTTTGCTTGTGGGGCAGTTCCTGGTTATCAGCTCGGTTGTGCCGCGACAGTCAGGTCTGAGCTGTGGGTGGAACCTGACACCATGGCGGCTCTGACTCTATTTCTCCAGGTCTGTTTTGCTCTCAGTGCCACTCACTGTAATCTCTCATGTCACTAATTGCTGCTTCTTCTGTAATGGTGACCCTGGAGTTGTTGGGTCTGGGGTTCGGACTGCTGCTCTGCCAGAGCCTGTCATCACCGACCTCTGAGTCTGTCACCAGCGCTTTAATTCCTGTCTCTGTCACTTGTCACTTTTCTGGGCTGGACTCTAATGAGCACTATATTACTGTCAGAAACATGTTTTTTGTATCAGTAGGATTTGCATTGTCCTCCCCTTCCAGACAGTGACCAGCCAAACAGGGTCAGGGATCCTTAACCTGTCTCTGAGCCCCGGCTGAGTGGGTCCTGCAAGCGCTCAGGAATATTGCTGCAGTTTATCGAGCTTCAAACAAAAAATTCCTCTGATTTTCTCTCAGGAGAGAGGGTCTGATTTCACACTGGGAGGATGAAGTCGGTCTCTGAACTCGAGATGGTTCAGACCATTGTCTCCCCGATGTGCAGCTATCACAGTGCGGAAGTCTGCAATGGCCAATTTCCTGGTCTCCTGTTTATAAAGCCCATCAGCATTAATGATACCAGGAATGAGGAGGGCATTTGCATATTCTGGTCTGTCCTATGCTGGGCACACAGAGGTATTGCTCTTTGAACATTGCCTTCTGCCTTTAGAAAGGCAACTAAAATCCTCAAGGCAGGGAGCCGTGTCTGCAGAGCTGACCGTGCTCGTGGCTCCTCCTGGGTGAGAGATGGTCTCTTAGTGGTAGATGCCTGTTCTTGGGCTCTGGGAGGCCCTGTCTCCAATGGGTGCCTTGCAGAGGAGATGGCTGGGGAACAGTGCAAGCAGGAGGTACCCACAGAAACCCAGGAGCCGCTGGGGCCATGCTGTGGGCCACGCCGGAGGTCAAGATGAACATGGGCGCAACAGCTCCAGTGGACACGGATGATGGGTTTTGTCAGCGTGGCCAACTTCATCCTGGCAAGGGGAGATCTGGCCTGAGGTGTCTGCACTCGGGGGGCTCCTGGCCGGGTCCCTGACCTGCCCCTTCCCACGGGTGCTGGCTGGCCTTGGTGTGGTCACTGAGTTGAGTAAAAGGACCATGGAAGAAAAACTCCCTTCCTGGTCTGCCCAGCAGGATAAAGGGACTGGGCGTAACCTTTGGGGCTGTTTAACTGCTGCTCTTCTGTGTTCCCTGAGGCCGAATTCCTTTTTGCCCGCTGCCACAAACTCTGCATTGTTTCTCTGGGCTGATTTCCCCCTTTCTAGCAGTGGGAAATATTTTAGGGTGACTCCGTGCCCTCTTCTTGCATCTGCAGAGGAAGCGACAGCTCTGGAGTGTCCTTGACGTCTCAGAAAACCAGCTGAGATTTTTGCGCCTCACCATGGGGACCAGCCTCTGTAGCGGGGGGCTGGGACAGCTGCCACTTCGGGCATTTCATGCACAGCCAGGGTTTCCATCAGCATTTTTATGCTTCCCCTCGGTGCGCCCTGGGAGGGGACAATGGCTGGGCTGCAGTGGGGGCTGTGGGCTTTTCTGATGCAAATGGCACCTGCGCAGGAGACCCCACTGGTATGGGGCTGGGCCAGTGCTGCCGGGCTCCTGCTTGCCCCTTCCCTGGCTGCAGCTTTGCCCACAGCTGCGAACCCATCTAGGAGCGGCTGGGTGGGTTCTTCCCAGCCCAGCACCTCTGTGAACCAGAGAGAGATTTAATTTTCAGTCTTAAAGGTGTGATATAAATAAAACATATTCTTATTATGAACACCTTCATCATCTGCCCTGGCAGAGGAACAATTGATTGTAAAAGCTGTCACATGGAGTGGCTCCTCATGTAGCATTAACTGGTCCTGGAGCGGTGGTGCGGGGGGAGCACACGGTGGTGGGACATGGGCATGGGCTCCCATGCCGAGATGCTGCAGCTGCGGGGGCAGCCCCTGCCCAGCCGGTGCGGTGAGGGGGGCTCCAAGCCATGGCCTCTGGCTTTGCCTTTGGTAAGCAGTCACTCAGATAAATTTCTCTGCAACAAAAAGCCGTTGGAGCTGTGAATTCAGCTCCAGAAAGCTCTGGTTCATCTTGGTAAACGCCGAGCACGTGCTGGTGCGCGGCAGCTCCAAAGGGATGGAGTCCCTTGGGGACTGCTGGGGGGAGTGCTGGGGGGACACGCGGCCGGGGAAGCTTGGTGATGTGGACCCCGGCAGCAGAGGGGATGGTCTCCTCGTGTCTGATAGGCGGTACAGGCTCCTTGCCATGCATGGGGAGAGGATACTGAGACAGCCGCACCAGGGTCCTCTGACAATTCTGTCCTCCGGACAAAGGCTTGGCTGAACTGGCAGTGGGGTTTGTCCCGCAAAGAAAATACCCTCTGTAGGCTCCAATGGCCGTTGCTCGTCTGGCACCACGGTGCAGGGAGGTAACACCAGCCTCTTTGGGCTTGTCGATGCAGCGCTTCAGAAAACTGAGATGAATTTCTGCTTCATTCTGTGAAGGATGTTCTTGGCTGTCCCTGCAGAAAGCAGCGTGTGCCGCAGCGTTGCTGGCTCCATGGGGAGGGTTTACAGTGAGCTCTCCAAGACAAGTGCGATGCTGAAAAATTCAGGTCTTGGCAGTGCTTATCCCCGTTTTAAGCCAGAGCTGGCTGGGGCCACGGGAGTCCCTTGCCGAGCAGATCACGGCTCTGCATGCGTATTTGCTTTCCTGGTTTGTGATGTGCTGTTGTGAGATGGAGGGTGCCCGTGTGAGGAGGCTCATTATCGCCCAGAACAGCTAATAGGGAACAAATGAAGATGAACACTATGTTGGTACAGATGAAACAGTACACTTCAGTCCCCTGCCCGAGAGCTGGGTCTCTGAGTCACAGTGCCAGGCACTTCGAGGGGCTGCCAGCTGATAAGGAACGGGCTGTATCTGCCCCCGAATTTCAGACAACCGCATGGATTTTCTTTTTAAGCTGTTTTCTGGCTTGCTCCAGTGTTCTCTCTTTAATCGCGAACAGATGCACATAGGTCCTGTTTCTTGCAAACTTGGGTGCCAAGTGGAAGAGTGATTCATGCGGTAAAAGAAGTCTGGGTCTGCAGACACACAACCTTGGGTGCCTCTCTGTTTGTAAGTGCCAGACTCTGCGTCTCCAGGGTGTCTTGCTGGAATATCTGAAAGGTGGTGAGCACTCAGAATCAATAAAGCTCAAAACCTGGAGCTGAGGAAACTGAGACTGTTTTGGGCATTTTTTTCAATTGTTGTACTCAATGAAAAAGTAATAGATGCAAAAACCAGAATAATAGAAATTTGCTGCAAACAGAATTTGCTGATTCAGTAGCGACATCTCCAAAGCAGGCTGGAGGTTACCTGTGTTTGGAGGACACAGCTCTCCTGCCCCGCTGGGCAGCACTGGCCGTGGGTCTCCAGTAGCCAAGGCCGAGAGCCCTGGCTGTTTCCCACTGCCGGAGCAGCTGGTGGGTTGAAATACCAGAGAAGGTGCCGGGGGCTGCTCCTGCGCATTGGAGTTGGAGCAGAAAGTTAATGAATGTGAAGGCAATTTTCATCTAATTAAGAAAATTAGGTTCTTGACCCAGTGCATCCCTTCCATCAGCTCCTCCCACCAGCACAGGGGTCTTTCCTCCCGTGGTCCCAAGTGGTGAGAGCTCAGTTGCTGGCACCGGGGTGGGGGCGGTGATGGTTCTGGGGTGTGACCGAGGGGCTTGCTCAGCTGTGCATCAGTGGCGAGGAGCAGCGGCTGCAGAGGGGAGCAGCGGGTTGCTATGATACAGTTTGCTGTGGCAATGTCTGTGCTGAATGGAGCCAAAACTACCTCTACAAAAGGAGCATTCCTGGGCTGGGAGGGGGCAGATTTATCTGCAGTGTTTATGTAAAACTGAGAAGCTGCAGGGAGAGGACATGTGTGGGACCGCTGTCCTCCAGCGTGTGCCAGGGGCCCTGTCTGCAGGCAGATGCCCCTGTGTGCATGGGGGAGAGGGCATGGCTCGGATAAAGCACCCAGCAAATCCAAGCCTGCAGACCAGTGCTGGATCTCGCATTCTGACCAGTAAACCCACACCGGGCACAGGACTGAAAATGGCCCAAAGGGGAGCTCTGCGCTGCTGAGCTTGGTGCTGCTTCGAAAGCAGCGGGAGCTGGGTCCTGGCTGTGCTATGGGAGCACGGGGAGAGCATTCAACGCTGCCAGTCCAGAGCTGAAGCGGGGTCAGAAATCTCCTGGGATGCAGGGTCGCCCTTGGTCACTGTGCCGCCTTGTGCATCAGCCCCCATCCCCAGAGCTGGCCAAAGCACCGCAGGGGCTGGCTCCTTTCCATGCAGGGAACATGACTTTCCCTCTAGGAAGGAGGCCGGGCTCTGCAGAGATCAGGGTCTGATTTTTCTGTGCTGGATCCCAAGTGCTTCTCATCCTGGTGACTTTACAGGGACAGAGACCGCAACTGCGGCTTCTCCCGCTGTTGGGGCAGGGAATGCAGGTGCCTTTGCTCCTGGGGCTGGCAGCAGCATGGTTGCCTGTAAGAGCTGCAGATGCCTGTAGACGATTTTGCTGTGAATCCAAATGCGTGCCAAATCCCTGGTGCCTGCCCCAGGCCCCGTGAGAGCAGGGGGGGCTGCGGGGGCACGGCCGGGGCTGAGGGTGCCCTGAGCTCTGTGCTGTGGGGTCCCTGTGGGGGCTGCCCTTGGGACCTGCTGTGAGCTGGTGTCAAGGGGAGAGCGCGTGGCCAGTCTCTGGAGCCAGGCAGGGTTTGGGACAGCAGCGCACCTCCTCAGCCTGCCCGGGGGGTTCTGGGCAGCTGCGGCCAGGTCTGCTCTCCTGGATGAGTCCCGCAGAGGGCCCCAGGGTGTTCGCAAAGCACCCGCTGTGCAGAGCTGTGCTGGAGGGGCTGTGCCCCCTCTGTGCCGAACATCAGTTGTGAGCCCCCCTGCAGACAAGAGCCAGAGTTGGAGCCCCTGTGGAGAATCAGCCTATTCTCCTCTCACACTTACCCCAGACAGATTCCCATCCTCCTGGAAACATAAGCCACCATCATCCATAATTCATCAGGTGCTGAACTCCATCAAGGAGCCACCTGACACCCGGCCGAGTCCCCCTCCCTCCTGCCGGGGTGGGAACATGCTGGGGCTGGGGGTCCCGAGGGCCTGGGCCAGGATGCGCGTCCGGTTCCCTTGGCCTCAGGGTGGGCGATCCTTCCTTCGCCCTTCCGAGGAGGCGTATTCAACAAGGATTCTGGTGTCTCTGCTTCCCCTTTTCATAAATAAACATCTGCTTCTCATCCCTCCAGGAAATTTAAGCCATTGTGAAGCCAAATATAAAACCGAAACAGTGTTTTTAAGTAGCAGTGAGCTGATTGCTCCATTACTGTTTACTGAGGCATCTACAATTGCACACAGAATGCACTTCAAAAAAAACCATTATGGGACAATGACTTTAATGCCTGAAATTTGCATCGAAGGTGCATGAGTATGTGTGTGTTTGTGCGCATGTGTGCGGCAGGAGCTGTGCAGGATCCAGGCTGGGCTCTCTGCCTGCTCTCTGAGAAATCCTGCAGAATATGGAATCATCCCCTCCAATTTACAGCTTGCTCACCAAATCCTGTCACATCTTCTATGCACCAAAAAGAATCTGGCTGACTTCTTCCAGCACAAATCTAGAGCAAAAGGCAATTCTTTTTTTACCTGCCTTAAATTCTCACAATCCATGTAAGCAAGCTCTCCTGTATAAAGATAGCAAAAGAGGATAAAAAATAGCAGCAGCATTCCCTGTCTTCTCTCAGCCACACCTTTCACCGTCAGCGGCGCAGCGCTGGCGTGAGGAGCTGTGGGATACAGGCACAGGTGGCGGAGAGGGATGTGCTGCTCCGCAGTGTCACAGCCCTGGCAGCACAGCTCCAGCTCCTACGTGCCAATGCCTACTAGGGAGAGGGATGCAAAATTCACATTTATTTCCACTCTGCAAAGGGATAAACGTAAGAGCACAAGGTCAAAACTTTTGACTCTCGTACCTAAACAAAGGGACCAAATCCTCAGCAAACCAAACTCTGCTGAACTTGGTGGTGTCTGGTCACTGGTCGAAAGCTTGGGTCAACATCCTTTATTTCCGACAGAGCGTTGCATTATGTGGCAATCTCTCCAGGTCTCCAGTTCTTACTGGAATTAAAGATCTCTGCCTGGCAGAGAGGGCTGGGGTCCTACCCTGCCCCTCCGGGTGGGACGGGAATTCCTGTTAACCGCTCCCCTCCCGCTCCTCTCTGCAGGCTCGGCGTATTACGATAATGTCCGTCCCTTGGCCTACCCAGACTCGGATGCTGTGCTCATCTGCTTTGACATCAGCCGCCCAGAGACTCTGGACAGTGTGCTCAAGAAGGTGAGTGCCTGGCGTGCCTTCTGATGGAGATGGTCCCCTGCAGCAGCCACCCTGGGGTCCCGGCTCCCTGCGGCTGTCATCGGGGCTAAAAGCTCTGGCCCTGTGGCCAAGCTGTGGCTGGCATGTGTGTGCTTAGGTGAGGATGGTCGGCTGCTGCTGATCCCTACGTGGTCTGTGCGGAAAGCAAGGTATTTCCGTTTGAAAGGAGCCCCGTGAACGGTGCAGCTCATGGTCCCTGGCAGCACTGGGGGGGGGGAGGTCTGTGTGTCTGCACGTACAAATGTGGGGGCAGAGAGAATGTAGGGCATTTGTTCTGTTTTTCATGAAGAGCTTGGGAAGCATTGTGCACCTCTTGTTAGCAGAACCAGTGCGTGTGCCATGGGTTGCTTGCAGCAGTCGAGAAGTGGCCCCTGGTGCCTGTTTCCATGCAAGTAGAGAGTTTTGAGTAGAGAGTTTTTTGGTGCTTTCCTCAGTTCAGCATTTCAGCATCTGCACAGTAAGAAAGACAGCAATTGGTTCCCTGTGGCTTGACAACAAGAATAATGAGCTGTGGCACTGAATTTCAAACTCGTGAATGAAAAAAATGAGATGGCAGAGTGCCACTGGCCTGGGCAGCACGCCGGTCCCTGAGCACCGGCTGCCCCGCAGAGCTGCCTGGCCACGCTCTGCGCACGCAGCTGAGAGTTTTCTCCCGGCAGCTTCACGCCTTTCAGCAAAGCAGATGTTTCCAGGTGTCGGGTCTGGCAGGTCCTGGGGAGCCCCACAGGGCTGGGGTCCGCTGTGGAGCACTGCTGGCTGGTATCCCAGCAGGTCCCTGCCTCCACGCTCTAGGAGCGTGGCTCCCGGGGAGAGGTTCCCAAGTGAGGCTTTATCCCAAGATGGCATCAAGTCCAGCAACTTAGGATGCCATACAAGAAGAGGGTAAAAGGCCTCCTGGCCACCCGCATCCCTTGGTCCTGGCCATTCCCTGCCTCCTTCCATGGAATTCAGGGAGCCCTCACCGCTGTGCAGCAAAGCTGCAGAGAGCTCATGGCATCTGCATCCTGTCCCAGAGGCAAGTCTTGGCTGGCTTCTCGTTTGTGAAGCTGTCTGAGACACCAAGGCGTGAAAAGCACTACAGAACAGTGATTCCTATCGCTGCCCTCCCCAGAGAGCCCCGGGCTGCCGGTGTGGGACTGGCCACTGCCTGAACAAGTCACATTGTACTGACTGCCCTCTTGGCCTCTCCATGTTTTGCCAAATGCGCTGAAGCAAGTGCCTCTTACTCAGATGCTGGGAGGGCTGAGAAGTGGGTATGTGTCTCAGCAATGTCCTGGTGAGGGGACAAAGACCCTTCAGATATTGCGGTCAATGGCTCAGTGTTCGTTTCCATGGCAGGTCCCGGGTACCAGGCGTGCCGGGTGGAGGGAGGCGAGTTTCACGGGGACCAAAAGAATTCGCTGCTCAGCTTGGGAGTCAGCAGAATAATAATGCAAGCAAATCACTTATACCTTAATGAGATGCAAACCCATCAATAATTAGCTGGGGTTGGGATTTGTTTATGTCTCTGCACACGCTTGGTGTGAGTCCGCCGTGCTCAGTGTTTTCTCTGTGCAGCCCCACAGATGCTTTGAGCACTGTTAAGCAATGTCTTTCTGATATGGTGACTTAAAATAAACCCTAAATCACAGGTGATTTCTTAAGTGCCTCTGAGTAGATGCTGTGTTTCCTTTGGTGCAGACTTGCAGCCTATGGAGGTGAGGAAAATTCCTAAGACACCATGAAGTTGAAATGGGTTTTAGCTTTTGATATAAGGCGAATAAGGAAAATAACACTCCCTATTCAAGCCTCAGGCAAAAATGCTAATTCAGCAGAGGAAATCTTTATTATTGCTGCCCTTCTGATGCCTAGGCTGCTTGTACGGAATGTACAGTTGAAGGGAAGGACCCATCTGAGAGAATGCAAACAAGCAGCTCTTCATTTCATACAGAGTGGGTTTTCGTGGGGTGGTGCCTTCATTCTGACAAGCCTTGATAGCACAGCCAGGGCTAATCGCTATTTATCATCTGCCTCCTACTCCAGAGACATGAGCTAAGTAACCAGGGTGTGGACATGCTGATGGGGCTGTACAGGGAAGTCACAGGTGATGGCTTTATTTACTGCCACAGACACTTAGCTGCACCCTGGGCATTCATTTTTGGAGCTCTGAAAGGGACCGTTAGTGCAAAGGATGTGGTTGTTTGCCCTGGCCTTCTCCTTCCATTGCTTCAACTCTTTATCTCCCTGGCTGTAGCTATGCTTTGAATCTCTTAATGCTTTTGACATGTGGCTCCCAATAATAAGCAAATAATGAGTGTGCTGTGCAGAGAGCTCCCTGCTGACCATAGTTCAAGAAGTCAAGCGAGGTTGACCTTTGCAGTCCCAGACTGTGCTGTCATTAGTTTTCCGCTGTCATACCCAGGAGGGGTCTCCTCTCCCCTGGCCCAGCGCAGGGACTGTGGCTCAGGTTTGGCAGGTTTGCAGGGCATGTCTGGAACAACCAAGCATAAAGTTGTCCGAGAGGCACTCTGGCCATTCCCACCCTTGCCTGAGGCAGTAATTAAAGTGCCCTGATGAGCTAATCAGTCTCGAAACAGCTGTGACCCCTATTTGGAAAAGTCTGCTGAAGCCTGCTTTCCAGCCCAGTCCCATGAGAGCCTCGTGTTCTATTCCCAACACCAAAGACGGCCGTCCCTCTGCTTCCACCTTCAGCTCAGCCTCCAGAGCTGCTCCCAGCTGCATCCTCACCAGGAGCCCCTCGCCCTGACCGTGGTGACCGCTGTTGCCTGTGCCCGACCCCTGCTCCTGAAGCCTGGGCTGCAGCCATCGTCCGCTGTGGCAGAGGGAAGAGCTGGTTGCTGGTGGGAGCAGGAGAAGCTGGTGGGCTCTGCCGCAGCGGTGGGGAATGGAGGCACTGGCTGGATGATGCTGTCTGGTAGGAACTGATAGCATGACTTCCTGGCCCGTCCTCCCCTCCAGGGCTGGGGGGTCTTGGATGGTGTCTTGGCCTGGTTGGACAGGCTTGGGAGCGATGAGCTGAGACCCCATGATTGCCTTTGTTGTTCCAGCCTTGACCCTTTTCCAGGCTGCCTGCTGCCAAAATCAATCTGACATGGAGGTGTCACTGGGCGCCCTGAGCACCTTCTCCCTCTTGTCTCCTCTGCAGTGGCAAGGGGAAACACAGGAGTTTTGCCCCAACGCGAAGATTGTGCTGGTTGGCTGCAAGCTGGACATGCGGACGGACCTGAACACACTGCGGGAGCTTTCCAAGCAGCGCCTCATCCCCGTGACGCACGAGCAGGTCTGTCTGAGCAGCAGTCCTGGGGGCTCGGGGAGGCGAGGAGGGACAATTTCTGCAGGACCTACTAGTGAAGGAAGCTCAGTGGCAAATGACCCACTGTGCCCAGGTCTTGGTCTGAAGCTGGTTTGATCTTGGCTCATGGACTCTGAGCTGCTCGTGCGTACAGCACTCTTTTCCCAGCTCTGGCAGACCTTGACTTATTCCTGATGCTCCGCTGAGCAGCCTCCTGGCTAGTAACTGAGCAGTCTTTCCTCAAAGGTGGTGGAGATGCCCAATTTGACAAGTTGGACTGGCAAAAGGGGGCTGTTGTGCTACTGCATCTCCTAGTCCAGTGCAGCTCTTTCTGCTCTGAGTGACTCTCCTGCTGGGGTTATGTGTTGGGGGAATGCTGTGGTTGGGAGAAGCCACAGCTGGGGGATTTGAGGGGCTGCTGTGGCCACTGGGGACCCAGCTGTGTTGAGGCTGGCCCAGAGACCCTGTCTCAGGTGCAGTGCAGAGGCAGCTGTGCTCTGGGCTGCTCAGTGCCCAGATCCGTGTTGCACTTTAGATGTTTGCACTTTATTTTCAGAGGTGACAAGTGAACATTGTGAGAGAGCTGCTCCTGGCTCTGCTACGGAGCTCTGACAGGGCTGACGGTGATGTGAACGGATGCTCCTTGCAGACCCGGTCTCCTAACCTTCTTCCTTTTTCCTCCGCTCTCTGGCCTGCAGGGCAGTGCGCTGGCGCGGCAGATCGGGGCAGTGGCCTATGCAGAGTGCTCCTCCAAGGTCTCAGAGAACAGCGTGCGGGATGTGTTTCACGTCACCACACTTGCCTCCGTCAACAGGGTGCACAAGAACTTGAAGCGCAGCAACTCCAAACGGGGACTGAAGCGGGCGTCACAGATGCCTGGCAGGACGGACTTACTGAGTGACACAGAGATCAGGAAAGACCGAGCCAAGAGCTGCTCCATCATGTGAAAAACAGGCTGTAAATAATGTGTGTGTGTTGTCCATTTTGTACAGTAACTGGCTGAGACAAGGGCATGGTGCTGGCTGCGGGAGCCAGCCCCCCTTTCCAAAGCCTTTCTCTCAGTCTCTAGGGCTGAGCAAAGGTCCCAGCTGCAAACCGGGGTGCATGAGTCACCCCCACTGTAGAGACTTCTGGGCTGGCTGCTGCTGTGCGGATTGCTTGGGGTGAAGGAACCACTTGGCAGAGGAGTATTCAGGTGCTGGAAGGTCTGTGGCTGGGTGAAAAAAAATGCAAAAGGGAACAATCCTGTGTGTGCCACCCTCCGGTACCTGTGGCCCAGCCCCTGCGCAGCAACACAGCATGCACAGCGTGGGCACATAGGCTGTGTGGTACCTGGGCTGGGGGAGGGGGGAGGTGTTGTAGGAGCAGAGTGGGATTGGGAGAAGGTATTCTTCCAATCTTCCTTTAGAAGAGAAATGATGATTGAGGCAGTGCTGCCTTCAGCTGGGTGGGACAGTAAGTCACCACGCAATGTGCAGGTCTGGGCCAGAGCTGGGAGGGAAGGCACCTGGAAAGGAACCTTAACCTGTCAGGACACCATGGTAGTCCACCTGCTGCAAAGAAAATAGGTGGCTCTTACATGGTATTTTAGATACTTGAACTCCACTTGAAATGCAGCAGAGTGGATCTGGCTCTGAGGGAGGGCTCTATCCCAGTAGACGCATCTTGAGAATTGTGGTTCCCTTCAGCAAGCTCGTGTTCCACTGCCAGCAGCCTGGTCACTCCTCAGGCTGCTCCCTGCCATGGGCAGCCGTGCGTCCCGAACAGCAGACTGCAATAACTACCCATATCCTGCTCTCCACCCATTCCCAACTGCAGATTGTGTTGCATGGTGCTGTGTTTGTCTGGTACAGAAAACCAAAAAGATGATGTGGGCATCTGCACCCCGTCCCGGCTGCGGCAGCGAGAGGGAAGGTGCCCCCTTCCCCTCTTGCCCTGCTGCACAGTCTCCTCCAACACCTCCCATTGCTTCTACTGCTGCAGAATGGCTCTCTAAATGCCTTTCACTACAGTGTTAGCCTTGACTTAATGTCACATAGACACTTTAAGGAAAAAAGAATCTGCTCCATTGCCAGATCCAGCTGTGTCAGTGGGCTACAGAAACAAATAAACATCATTGGAAAATGCATAGTGCTTGACTCTGTTCATTTTTATAGTCAAACCAGGCATCCCCTCAAAATGTCGTATTGCCTAACTTCTGTTTGTGTTCTAATGTGTCTCTCTAGCTCTTGAAATACACTCACACGTATACTTGAGTGAAAAATGCAGAGGACTTGGCTGCATGTATTCCTTTTGGAGCTGAAACACCTGCCTTGAGTAACCTCTCACTCCATCCTGAATCCTTAAACACTGCGGAGCCTTTGCAGGTTGTCTGTGCCTGACCCACCAGTCTGAGCTGGCACGAGCAGCCCAAGTCCTCACTATGTCAATAGCTGCAAGTTAATACAGCCTTTGACTTAATATTTCAGGTCTACTCTCCCTCTCAGGTCTTAGACTTCAGCTGCACCATGAAGGCTCTTTGAGGAATGGGAGCAACTGAGTTACCAGCATGAGAAAAGCTCAGGCAATGGCTGAGAGCTGCTGTGAGGCTGCAGGAGCGCGAAAATGCCCATCTGCAGTCTGGGAGGAAGGAAACTGAGCAAGGCACGATGCGAAGAGCAGCCTTCAGCATCACTGTACTCTTCTCTTGCTCTGCAGGGTCCCCAGAGCCTTTGCAAATGTTAGTGAACAAAATTGTGTTCCTGCTTGATCAGTAGCAACCAGTGGCTCCCAAGTGTCACTGCTGAGTCCTCTCGACCCGCATTTGTTCTCATCATCCTCGTGAGGTATAATCACTCTGTCTTCCTTCTCTCCATGTGAGCACAGCAGTATTTGGCAAGCACATCTCCCTTCTATCATCCAGCACGTTTTAGACTTTTGAATCTTATCTGGCAGTTTATACAAATGCAGTTTCTGGTCCACGGGTTAGTTTAAACTCCCAGTGGCCCGTGTTAGGTCACCCTGTAAGCAAATCTCTAGCACTGGATGGCAGTTGTCAAACCTGAGCTGTGCTGACTGTAGGTACATGAAGGAGTGACTTCCTCACTGGGATGTCAGCTGGGTGCCTGCCCCCCTCCAGCTCCTGCAGTTTTGGAGAGATGCAAGAAACCCAGCAAAGCCTGTGAGTGCACTGCGGATGTCAGACTGTCTAGCCAGGGTGGCCATAAGCAGGAGGGGTGAGGGCCGATGCTGGAACAGGCCAAACAGACAAGCTTGACAGGAGAGAGAACACCCCATTTGCCTGCAGAGTGGGCTGGGAAGTGGCAGGACTGAGGTTCCAGGGCTGACTGCTCACGCCACTGCCAGGGGCTGTAGCACAAACCCTTCCCCCCCAGGCTTCGGAGGAGATGCTGCTGCTGATGGCGTCGGGATGGTCCTCAACAGGGACCGGCTGGAGCGGCCCCACAGCTCCCTGCAATGCTCTCCTGTTTCCCTGGGGTATCAGTGTGGAAAGATAACTCAGCTGTTAGCTCTGCTGCAAGCACAACGGTGCCTCCCTTGCTGCTGCTGATTTTCTTTTTGTACACTGAACTTCCCAGGCTCTTCCTGCTCAAATGGCCCTCGGGGATGGATTGTGGCAGTGTAAAGACACATATCCCATCAGCAGCTCTGGAAGAATGAGTCAGAATTAACGGCAACCAAAACCTCTCAAGAGGCTAAGGCAAGTGAAACAGCCTCCAAGACCATTTATCGTGAAGTTTCTGAGCTGGATCCTTGCACAGGGTGAAGTAGAGATGTTAAAGCCCATGGGGGTAAGCCTTTATATCCTCAGTTTCCATCAGCAGGCTCCTTTCTTGCAGGCACATGAGCATTTCTGCTGCTGGGTCACTGCTACAAGCAAAGCTTTATAGATCAAAAGTACCAGGCAGGAAAGAGCCTGACTTCTGTGAATCAGGGATGGGGCTGGGAGAGCAGAGGGCAGTGGGAGCTGGCCATAATCACAGCTTTCGGACAGCAGCCTGTCTTTCCACAGCTGCAGACATGTGGAGAAGGAAGGATGTCGGTGGTCCTTCCCACCTCGTGGCAAGCAGTCACTACTCTGCTCCCACCTCTACAGCATGTCGAGTGCCTCTTTGCCCCCTAAGTGGGAGGGAGCAAGGAGGAGAACTGTGGGGCTGTAGTGGAGGGGCACAAGAGCCTTTAGGGGGAGCCTGAGCCCCTCGACTCCCACAGTGCTGCTGCTGTCTGCAGGTACCATGTTTTTAGAGCACTGTAAAGGCTGCACAGGCGAGTGCCTGAATGTGTTACACTGGACAGAAGGGACTAATCTCATGGGTTATCCATCAGCTCTTGCCCCTGTGCTTTGGAGAGGGATGGGGGAGCAGCATCCACCCCTGCTGCTCCGAAGCAGCCTCAGCAGGAGTAACTCAGGCTTATTTCTGCACTTGGAAGTGATGGTGGGGCTGTGGTGGGGACACCATCCCCTGGGAGCTGTGAAAGCGTGAAGCTTCCCGGGATCTGTCCTGAGGGGCCATAGCTGAGAGCGGGGCTGTGCAGGGCAGCTTCCCTCCACCAAGGCTTCAACCACATGCATTGCCAGTGTTTGTGCAACACGACAGACTAAACTGCCCAAAATAAGCCTCCCAAAGCACACCTTGTGGAGACGTGGGGGCCACAGCATCACCTGCTTCAATTTACAGAGCTTTTTCCAGCATGCTAGATGCCATGCTGGTGTGGGCACAGTGTTTACAGTGCTGTCAAGACTGGAGAAAACAAAACAAATGTGCTGATGAAGACTTGCAGCTCAGAAGCAGTGGGCTGCATGAACAAAGTTTGTTACAGTCAGGGGAATCTACAGTGCCCACCCTCATGAGATCCCCCCAAGGTGGGGAAGGGGGACGTGAAACTCAGAATTGCCTCTGCAAAGAGGCTGCTGCATTATATATGGTCTTCCCTCTGCTTTGCACAAGACACGTTCAGGTGACATCTCCCAGGTGAAGATGCGGTGCCAGAGAAGCAGCTGGTGTTTGGGGTTACACAAAAGTGACAGGATCTTTCTTGAGAGCTTCTGGTTCTGGTTTTGTGTGTTTATTTTCTGTACTGAAGGGAAATGTTATTTCTATCCTGCCCCCGCCCCTCCTCACTATAGCACTAACTAGCTGGAAGCCTGTGGTATGAAAATAATGATATTGGAATGAAAGTAATTTGTGCCCAGCTGCTTCTATAACAGCCAAAAAAGTCTAAAATGAAAAAACATGTAGCAGCCAGAAAACATGCATTCTGGCAGAGCGAGCAGGACCAGAGCTCAGCTGCAGACCTTGCTGGAGCAGAGCGAGGCACAGAAACGTACAGCCTGCTAGAAACTAATGAAACCCAAAATGTAGATGCTGCCACGGCTGAACTGAACCCAAAACATGCGTCTGCCACACTCATACACAATCCAGACATCAAACCGTTCGAAGCCTTCTTTGAAGGTTTGGGCTTGTGCCTTTGGAGTGAGATCGAATTCTGGGCAAATGAGCGTCCCGTCCCCTTCTCGCCCCCGAAGAGGGCTGTAGGGGCTGCTCTTCGCAGCCACCATTCAGCCTGCAGTTTAATATTCTGGCACTTGCTGCTCCACCAGCTTGCTTGACTATAAAGAGTATTTGGACTCCCACAGTGGTTCATTTAACCAGACTTTTCAAAGGAATCCCTCTCCCTCACTCTCCTTCTCTGCAGAGGAATAAACAAGATAAAACAGGAAGCAAAATCAAAAGAAGTAGAGAAAAGGAAAAAAAATGTGAAGGAGAGAAGGAGAGCTACGGACACAGAACAGACCAAATAAAACCATTGTTGGGTCCCTGCTCCTCCAAGCCAAGCCACCAGCCTGCCTGGGAGCAGTCTGAGAGGTTTCTTTTGGATATATAAAAGGGACTAGATGGCTCCAGCAGGCATGAGGAGGGCAGGACCAGTGCTGACCGTGAGCTGGACGACCTCACAGTCGGCTAGGGAGGGGGATACCTTAGGAGATGGGATACGCCAGACTCCTGGAGGAAATCAGGTTCCCTGAAAGACTCAAATCACCGAAGCTGCTTCTGGTCTAAATGACAGCCCAGAGAGCTCTTGGTCAGCTGGGGGAGCTGGACCTTGTGAGAGCTGGCTCTTACACAGCTCCCTCAATGAACGTCAGCTTCACACCTCACCCACTCGCCCAGCGCAGACCTTGGGCTCACGGCACGGAGCTGCGGGAGCCCCCAGCGCATGCTGCAGGACAGTAGCCACTGGCCACCCAGGGGGTCTCCAACACAGGAGGGAGGATTCCGCAGAGGAGTCAGCACCAAACAGAGAGAAACAAAAACAAGCAGATGGAAGAAGTGAAACTGACACATGAAAGGCATAGCAAGTGAGGAGGACTTGAGGCCCCTAATTAGTGCCTGCAGAAAAACTAATGAGCAACACTGCCAGTGCAGGTGTCCTGCCTAAAAAATCATTCCATATCCACGGGGTACGATGAGCAGAGAGCTTTCTGGACAGACAGCCCCATCAGTCTGGATCATGGCAGAAAAACATTCTTGTCCTGAGAGTGGTGACTTGATAATTCTCTTAAAGCCCAGATCCCTCCCAGGAGAGCTCTGCACCAGCTGCTTCTGCAAGGATGGAGCCCCACAGCAGGAGTTGCAGCTTCTAATGCCCATCAGGGCAGGAGGCATTCCGGGAAGGATGAGGACTGACACTGGGGCTGTGTAGAGCCTGGGGCTTGGGCACAGAGGGATGGCTCAGGTGATTGAGGAGCAAGAACTGGCAGCTGCTGGATCCCACACTCCCGTGACTAACTGCAGTAATTGCAGGGCCAGGGAGGAATGGGTGCCTCTTGCCAGCCTGCATTAGTAACCTCTAAAGGGCTGCCTGCCCATCTCCGCAGCAGGTCTGTTTTCCTGTTGGGGTGGTTTCTGCATAGCCACAGTATCTAGGAGTAAATTAACTTCCTCACAAAATATACCCTGTGTACGTAACTGTCTCATTGCTCTTGTCATTAGGATCTTACTACAGGGAACAGTGACAGCTCAGAAAAATAAGGCCAATTAGGTCTGCTAAAAAAAGGCAAGATCCTGCCTGTAGGAAAGGAGACAACATCTATATCAACAAATGGCCCGTAACTATTAACTTCCTGTTACTGAGAACACCTGAGAGGTAAATAGGTTCCTTGCTCCTCATTATGTATCGCTACTCTATATTACTGAGCATCAATATTGGTCTCTGGGATTTTCACAGTCCCAAGCCTGTAAACGAATTAGTGTGTGCACCGGTATACACGGAAACAGGTCCTGTCCCCAAAAGCAATCCTCTTTTGTAAATGTGTAGAGACTCGGAGGAATTTTACGCTGTTAACGGAACTCTGAGGGTCTAGTCTTTCCTGATGGATCTGGGTGAATGTTGTCCTCTGGCATCTTCTGTGTCAGCACAGAGATGGATCCTTTAATTTGTTCTTGGAGCCCTGGGAACACAGGTAAGTCAAAGGTGCTTAACACTGTGAAGGAACAGAGGGGAGTTTCAGCACATACTGATGGATGAAGGAGGAGCTGCAGAGAGAAAATCTGATTTCAGGTCACGAGCATGTGTATGGCAGAGTCAGAAGAAACTCTGTCCCCAGAGTCAGCCCTCCCCAGCCCAGCACAACACTCCCACGTGTGGCTGAGCCTGGACCGTGTCCCCAGACCCCAGCAGGTACCACCTGCACTGTGTCCCCAGACCCCAGCGGGTACCAGCGTGTAGCTGGGCCAGCGAGGCTGGAACAGGGGAATTTTAGGCCGATGAGTGGCGGTGCTTGTTGGCGAGCCCTGAGCTCCACCGGACTGTCTGCAGACATTCTCTGGAGCATGGACCGGGTACTGGGGTGGCCCCGCTCCTCCCACTGGAGTTCTGCAGAGCTGGAAGTCTGTGGCTCGCCCCAGGGACAGACCCAGCACTTGGCCACTGCACCCGCAGGTTCCCAGGGCTTCATCGCTGACGCGCTTCTGCCAGGCATAGGATGCTGCTTCTCTTGTCTCACGGTATAAGACTGGCAGGTATAGAAATAGTTAATTATTGCAAGTAAGGGGAAGCCTGATGTGAGAAGTCTGGGAGCAGGGAGCTGCCTGGGTCCCTCCCGAGAAGGGGGCAGAGCGCACCCCCTCCAGATGCCAGCCCTTGGCTGCTGATGGGCAAAGGCTGTGAGTTCTTTCTCATGCTGAGCAGAGCGCGTTTGTGTGAGCTGGACTCATTCACAACAGCCCTATTGTCCGCAGCCCCCAAGTCCAGGCTGCCGGAGCTAATTAGCATGTAGAAATCGGCATTCTTGCTCTACCCGTAACGTCACCCCGGGTGGAGGGACACTCAGAGCAGCTCCCCAGCGCTCTGCCTGCCCCCACCCGGGAGCCAGGTCTTTTTTCCCTGCGTTTGTGCAGCGTTTCTCAGATTTTTACCGCTAGTGCAGCACAGGAGCTCCTTAGGCACACCAGAAGCAGGTTGATTAGGATAAGCTGCTGTTGCATCAGTGAGGAGGGGGTCACCGAGCTGCTCCCCAGACACCTGACACATACTGCAGCCAGGCATGCAAGTGGGGAACCTCTAGACCTTGTTTTCCCTTCTTCAGTCCACTACTGCTGATGCCCCAACTCTTATCAGACATCAGAAAGGCTGCTGTAGTCTGCCAAATATGTTCCTCTTTTATGCTGACTGCATTCTGCTCATTTAGCCTCTGCTGCGGATGCAGAGATCCCAAAAGAGTTGAAAAAGCATCCCAGCACCTATATAGGTGGATTCAGAAACTGGCAAGGTCACAAGAAAAGCACAGCTGCAGGTTTTCACAGGACTTCTACTTCCTAGAAAGACTGAAAACAGGGAATGTAGGAAGAAAAAAAATTTTCTTCCCAAAAGAGAAGATCCTAAACTTCCACAAGCCACTAAGAAGCTTGCAGCTCCGTGTAAGCATTAGGCTGATATTTTATCTAATCCCAAACATCTTCATTCTCTTTACCAACCACCTCCCACAAGGGCCCAAAAGAACTGGAAGGACATACAACAGCCCGCAGGGAACCTGTGCTGCAGCCTGCCTATTTAATAAGTCAGAGCAGCTGCAAGACATTTTAATTGCAAAATCAGGTGATACTGATTTTCTTATAAACTCAAATAACAGGGTTCCTGTGGGTTTACAAATACTTTGATCACCGTCATCTGAGTTCCAGACAACCCTGGGCTGAATCTTAAGTTTTCTGTCTAAAACACAGTATTTTTTTAGGAATTCCCAAAGACAGCAGCCTATCTCTCCATTGAAAAGCAATAGAAATCAGCTGCCTTCTGCATCAACAGATGTGCTCTGTCCACAAGCCCTTTTCCAGGAGCACCTTCTTTGCTGTTCATAAGCTCTCAAAGTATCTTTCTTTTACCAGAAGCTCCAAGGGACTACCGATATGGCTCAGAATAATAAAAAACCTATTTTTCTCCTACAGAAAAAACAGCAAGGTGTTATGAACAATCAACAAAGAGGTGTTTTGATCCATCTGGTTTGAACTAGTAAATAAAAGGTCCTAAGGACAATTAAGGGTATATTCCTGACACACAAAACCACCAAACTTCTTAATAGTGTGTCAGCTGATATGGTAAGGAGAAACCCATAATTCTGTCTGACACCCACAGCCTGACTGCTTTAGGAAGCCCTAAATAAAAAATAATGGATATTTCCTTCAACATTAAAGACCTATGACACACACTGCACATCCCGGGCAATTAATTGTACAGGATTTAACAAAAAGCCGTGCGAGGTATTTCTCCACTGGGAAAGGCAGAGGAAGAAAAAAGCAACTCTCCATGGCTAGTCTGGATGGGAGCGAATATGACCTTAAAGTTTGCTTCGATAAGCCCATGTTACTCTGGAAGCTCTCCGAGACCTCTTCTAACGGTGAAGTCCATCACCAAGAGACTCAGAGCAAACCTGTTGTGAGCTTCATCAGGACTCCAAGTTTTCCTCAAGGACAAGTTTATGGTCTCTGGAAAGAGCTCAGGTGATCTTTACTTCTGAAAAGAAAGAATAAAGAAGATGCCAATTTAAGTCAAAGAAAAGAGCTTGAGGTAAAGGTTCCTCGAGCTGTTTGAACCCTGCCATGGTGCTTCTGCTGACCGGTCCTCCTCGGGCTGACACTGCCACCAGCCCAGCGAGCGGCAGCTGGGTGGCAAGTGCTGCTGAGGACGGGGTGGGGGGATGGGGTCAGAGCAGCTCCCGACCCCTCAGCAGGGGCCAGTGAAATGTCTGTGCTGGCAGCAGTAGGTCATCTGCTCTGCAACAGCCTTTCCAGTCACCTTGTTGATGAGAGAGAATTAATCAGTATAAGTGAGAACAGCAAGAACCATAATAAAACTCTTATGATTCCAAGTTGGGTTTTAAGTGGTAATTAACGGGCACCTTCCAAGGCAGGATAATGTTACAGTGACCATTTCCTGTCAGCAATGCCATCTTTACTAATTAATCTGGTATTTAGTGTAATAGTATTGACCATAATGAACTTCCATTGTTGAAAAGAAATGTATCAAGCCTTTATTAATTATTAATAGCATCTTCCTGGTGTATTATTTTAATAAAGTACCATGACCTGTAAGATTAGCAATGAGAGGACCCAAGGGAAAAGGAAGAGTGGATGCTCAAACAGAAAGAAATTAAAAGCATTTGAAGAGTTCACATCTTCTGTTTCAATTTACTTTCAGGCTCCTGAACTTTATGCCTCTTTATGAAGTCTTAAAAGTCTTTCCAGATTTGACCACTAAGTTAGGGTCCCATTGCATTAGGAGAGGCTACAGTGGGACTGCTCAGTTGCAGCACACCTAACGTCTATTTGAATATAAAATGTCTTTTTTGCTTCTGACAGTGAAGTGAAACTCACACAAACTCTTCAAAGGGAATTCTCTCACAGCTCACATGCAGCCAGTCATCCCTCTGACATCACACACACAGCTCTTTATGGCAGATCCTATGTTTTAAGCACACTATTCTCTCAGTACAAGAATGCATTTGCCTTCAGTATATTTTGTGATGTTTACATCCACTTCCAGACTGTTTAGACCTCCACCCTTCCAGGAATGAAATGAGATCATTTGCTCCAAAACCATCAGCCTCACATCTTTTGCTCTGATTTGACCTTGCAATTTCCAAACTCTGTTATTTAATGATGTATTTTTCAGTAGGGGCAGTGTGAGCAGATGCCCATACACCTTTGGACACATGCATTACTGTAAGTTTTTATTAGTCCAATTATTACAATACCTGGACAAATCAGTTTTGTTATGCAGTGTACCAGTTTTTCAATTTTTGCATGGCAAAGTGTATATGTTTTATAAAAGGACATTATTATTATTTCTGTAGAACTCTGCGGTCTCCAGGTGAAAGTAATAGTGCCCTGATTTTCCCTGCTCGGTGTGTGTAACATCTATGGTTGTTGCTCTACCTCTGTTAGGCATTCTGCCTTTTTTGGAGCACTAGTGCACTTTTGAATTAAACATTACCAATTTTTAAATATGCAAGTGTCCAGGTTCCCTTAAGCTAAGACATCTGAAAAACCATCACGTTTTCAGCAGCCGCTGGCCCCCTGCCTTGCAAAGCAGCATTTTCTCAGTTATTCTGCTCCGCTTTCCCCCTTTGCAAGGATTGTGTCAGGAAACATCCCGTTTCAGCTCTGCCCTTTACTCTGCCTGAACGATCCGATTTCCTTTGGCCAGAGCATTATCTCATTATGTACAAATTGACTACATACTGCTGTTTAAGGGACAGATATACAGTGCTTTTACAAGGGGTAAACAATCTGGAAATGTTGAATTCCCATAAGTATTTCAAAGAATCAACATGGAGACAGGAAAACAAATGATCCAGCACAGAACACAGAGATGCCTCATGCTCAGCTGCCCGTGGGCTCACCGGTGAGAAACAGATAATTACCAACAATCTTTGTCTCCATAAAATATTTCACAAGTAACAGGAGAAAATAATCTCTGACAGATCCAAGCAAAACACTGATGTCCCCAGTGCACAAATACCTGCATCCTCTCACAGGGTCTCCATCTCCATCCAAAGACACCTGTCCCATTCCGCAGAGCGGCAGCGATGCAAACCTGTGTACCCAACAAGCGTGTTCAGTCTTTGACACTCAAGCAGGAAACAGCCAAGGCATGACACTTCCTCCCTGTCAGCCTCCCAGTTTGTATTTCATTGGCATTTCTCAACACACTCCAAGCAAATTATTCAACAAGCCAGAGACCTGTGGAGAGAGGGTGTATGAAACACCTCTCTCACCAGGCAGTTCTGAAAACATGTTAGCGATTCAGAGGTCAATATTTATTATTGGTGATCAGCACAGCAAAGTACAGGCAGCAAAAATCACAGATGGAGGACTCAATTATTTGCCAGTGAGTTGTTTGCTTTATATCTTTAGTTCATAACAGAACAGCCTTTATAGCAGTTTCCAAGTGTAACAAGCATCAATAGCATGCCTTGGTGGAAATGCAAGAAAACATAACTGAAGTCAGGCCTCTCGCTGCATTCCACTCCTATGGGATCCCTGATAAGCTTTAATTACAGATTTGACCTCGGTCTTTGTCTGAAGGAGGAATATAAGTATGAGATGCCGTATAATTGGTGTCAGAAGTCATTTAACTCATTAAATGTCTACATGAGGAACCTTCTTCAGTTCCTGATGTTGCCGAGTGGGCTTTAAGGAAATTAAAATTCTAGCTTTTGTAATCAGTCTTATAGCCAGTTGGGTGGTAATTAACAAACGTATCTGACATCATTAAGCCAGTATGTATTCCTCTGTGTGGCTAGTCAGCATTAACTGTAAGGATAGCATAAAGAATAGCACTGGAGCATTTGAGCAGGAGCTGCTGCAACAAGGAGAGAGCGGAGGGCTGCAGGAACCCCGTGGACTGGAAAACATCCAGTACTTTCTGCTGATCAACAGGCAGCATCCTCCGGGATGTACCCAAATCACTGAACTTGTTCACAGGTGTCAGTGGCTCCTGCTGCTGACCATTGCAATGAATTTATCCTTACAAATCATCCCAACGGTCAGGAAATACAAGTGAGAATGGATGCACATAAGGACGTGCTCAGAGTTAAAAGAAGAATTAGTGTAAGAATTAGAAACAAAATTATTTTTTTTCCCCACATAATTGAAGTCCTCCCTGCAAAGATAAAGCTGGTTTCAGCATGAGATTTTCAGGAACTTGCCCAAGACCTTTGGAAAGCCCCCAGAGATAACAGTGAGGGGTGGTGTAATAACCTGAGCCGCATCCCAGGGATGTGCTGTTCACCAGACCCATCTCATTGTACCCCCAGCTTGTAGGAATCACCTGGGTGCAGCCGGGACGTCCTGCAGTGCTGTGCCTGTGCAAGTCTCCTCTCTGCACGGAGCAGCCCATCTGAAACCCCAGGGAACAGGAATGGCCGGTGCCTTTTCTCCACCCGTTGTGCTCAGCAGCAGCGTGGATGTTTCTCCAGCCCCGAATGTCTGCTTGCAGTGAGCACAGTCTCAAACGGTTGCCTGTAATTCATTAAACCAAGAAGTGTGCTATTGGATCTGACTATCTGGAACAACATGGTGATTGTTTTTATACAGTAGCTTGGAAGTGAGCTAAATCAAAGAGAATTCTGACATAGATGAGGTGATCCCTAAGATAATTACTGAGTATACAGAACAGACTACTGTTTACCTACATATTAATGTGTCTACCTATGTATTTATCTGTGAGATTATCAGACACTCTCACACTGCCCTCTGCTTCTTCTAGGTTTGTGCCTGACAGTTAATGTTTGCTCATTATGCAGTTTCTCAAGCTGGGCTTTTACCTTTCCACCCAGCCTACCCTAGGACCTTCTTCTGGAGCTAAGGTCTCTAATTAGCCAGTGGTAATTTGATATTCACATTAAAAATGCCTAATTTTCTATCAGAAAAAAACACATTTCTATTCCATTATAGTGGTAGGAAAGCTCTGCAGGCAAAGATGGGCATTGCTGGGGTTCCCACTCTCACAATTTATTTCACGGCCTCTTTGAGGGGGAGGGGAGAGGTTTGCTGCCGGTACCCCCAACAGCCAGGGCTTTCGCTCCCAGAAAATGGCAAGTTCAGAGACACCGACCTGGCTGCCACCCCCAGGAGCAGGGCCATTGCTCAGCAGCAGCTCTGGCAGCTTCAGCAAAAAGCCCAATCTTACTCCAAGGTTTCTTCCTGCTCTCACCTCTCCAGTACACAGCTCCCTGAGCTGCAGGAGTGAAGTAGCCCCTAACGCAGCCAACTCTGGCAACTTGGCACCACACAAAGGAGCCAGCTCCGAGCAGCAAGAGTGCAGTGCTGTGCACCAACACCAGCCTGAGCTGAAATGGTGCTGTTATCTAGCTTACAAACTGCATTTCAGCCAGATTCATTAGCGGGACACAGCCGCATGCCGATAGCTTTTCTATCTTTGGCTCTCCATTCAACTTGTGAGGGCTTTCTTCTCAGTAAAACCTGGCACAATGTGACATGTCCAACTTTCCAGCCTAATATAGACCCGCTACAGCATACCCTGACAACACTTCACCCGTTGTAAGTTTGGTACCACCCCTTCAAATCTTCAACAGCCTGCTGGAACAGAGCCCAAGGACAAACCAGCCACAGCCTCCACCCGAGTCCAGCCAGGAGAAGCATCGCCGGTTCCAGGACAGGGCACTGGTGTGAGTCTCTGGTGCAGACGTGTCTTCATCAGCTCGCCTGGAAACAGCATGGAAACACTGTGAACTGACTGCTGTACACATCTGCAAGGTGCATGCGTGGAAACTCTTTGGTAATGATGCAGCATTAGTATTTATGGACGTTTTGGTTCACAGGGAAGAGAATTTAGAGGTTGCTTGAGAGATGGCCCTACAGGCACAGTCTCAGTTTTAATTACCTGATAAATCCACAGCATCCAGGAATCTGTTTGCTGCGTGGACTGTGACTGACAGACACAGAAAGGACTGTAACGAGCGTGAGTGTACAGGCGATGTGCCCACCCTATCTGAGGGAGCCGGGAACCTGTGCATGGTGGGCACAGCAGCCAGGACCACCAGCACTCCAGAGGCAGCAGAATCAGCCGTGCACCCCAACAGCAGCTGTGTTCCGCAGGTACAGGGAAACCAGCTCTCATTGTTGGGTACCATCCCCGCAGGGAACTGGAAGGAAAGAACTGTTTCACTGTGCAGCTTGGTCCACCTGAGCACAGTCTTTTTGTGCTTTTCATCCAGGAATTGCGTACTGATCAGTGAAGGAGAAATAAAACAAACCACCAACCAGTCAGACCAAAGTTTGCGTTTCACAGAAAGAACTTGTCAAATCTCCGTACAACTCAGTACTCCATTTCAAAGCCTGCAATAACCAGACTTACAGCTCATGAAAAAAAAAAAAAATGAAATCCCAGCAAGTTTTTCCTGCAACCTTTTGACTTCGAACAGCAACTTCAGTACTGCAGTTGTTCAACTGCAGGCAGGCAGCATTTCATCTCAACACCAAAAATCCACGTCAAGCCAGATGGCCATCTTGAGTTGCATTCAGAACTCCTGCCTCTCAGGGTTAAGCCTAGCTATTTAGCAGGCATGGCAGCAAAAAATGTAGAAGGAAGAGCCTGGTTACTGATTTGACCAGGTACATGAAGATATGATTGCTTTGCATCCTGCTTTAGGGAAAAACACTATTCTAAAAATTTGAACTTTACAGTAAATCATCTCCCAAAAGCTTTTTTTTTTTTTAATTAGATGTCGCAGCAGCAGCACTCAACACATGAATAAGTCACAGCCTGCAGAATCTGCCCTCCCTCATGTGCCTGTGAAGATAAGTACCTGTTGCCTGCCAAATACTATCATTCCGGCATTCTCTACATTAGAGGCTCAGAGCCTGATGAGCTGTGAATGTGTTTGCTCCACAGTAGAACAAGGAACTGCTTTGGAGAAGTGCTCTTTACATCAAAGAAACAAGCAAACAAGAATTGATGCTTTTCAAGTCTCAGCTAAGGCTTACGAGCTGCTGGTAGGCACATAATAAATAGCACATCCTTTCAAATAGAGAGGAACCTGCATAGATGAGTTCAGCATCTGATGTGTGTGTGACTGGAGAGCGGCTGTACCACCCTCCTCTAGTCTGTAACCTCCTGGTAACACGCTGGTCCAAGGCGACAACTACCTGCTTCAGATGCTGCCCCTTTCATAGACTGCAAGGAATACAAATTCATCTTCAGCCCTCACCTTGCTGCCACCCAGCTGTGAGCTGCGACTGAAGATGGACTGTCCCCAGGCTTTGGGCAAAAGGCAAAGCAAGAGACACTCTGTCGTTCCTGTCCATGGCAAGATGGAGAGATGAGTTCACACACAAATACTTGTAAGGACTGTCAGCACCAACTGCTTCCCTGCTTTTCTTAAGCTCTCCTTCACTCAGACCATTGTTTGTGGAACAGGTGGCTGAGGATCAATCAGTCTTCTTTGTGTGTTGGCATCTACTGTGTGTTGGCTGCTCTATCTATGGCAGCGGCCCAAGAATCAGCTGGGCAGCACAAGTGACAATCCACAGTTTTGCTTTGCTCCAGCAGCTTTTACAGGATACGGTCACACTGCCACCACAGAAACCAAGATTTCTTGACCTTTGGACAACACGCTGCTGTGCTTCCTGGGTGAATGACTTATTAAAGCAAAGACCTGGTGTGCGGGCATTCTTACATGAGACCAACACGGCACCTTCCAAACTCACCCCTGAACTGCAGAAGAGTCTCCAGCTGCCCCTGGCACCCAGAAGAGCTGAGCCCGTTCCCTGCCCCGCACATCCTCCACTGCAAGAACGAGTCTCGCAATCCCTTCAGAAAAGCCCTTCTCACCTCCTTCTAGGGAGGTGACTGATCTTACTGTCTATTCAAGAAAATTTATCACCTATAACTTCAGACAATTAATATCATATCAAATTTATCTTCTTCAGCAGACTCTGCTTTGAGCCAAGCCAGATGCTTAACACACATCTTCAGCAAAGGCCAGCGTGCTGTGCAACTTGTGGTACAGAATCCCTGCACAAAACCTGGGGAGTCTGAACAGCCCTTTTTCAGCCTCAGGATCACAGTTAAGATTCCAGAGGAGAGCCAGCAAACACCCAGAACAATGAGGGAGAGGAGGACAGAGCCCGTTTCTTCACTGATCACCTCAGCTTGCACTATCCGTCCTGTGAGCCAGGTGAGTTCATGGGCATTTTCTACCAAGATGGATTTTATACTTTATGCACAGTGGTTTTATTCATAATATCAGCAAAATAAAACTGTCACCAGATCCAAGATGAAAACAATCCGCAAATCACCAAGAATAATTATAGGAACATACTGAATATTTCTTTGATTTACCATTAACTCCAGTAATGAGTCAGACAAGTGTTCTAATTGCATCCATGAATAAGTTGCTCTCTTATAAATGGCTTCAGATCTGCAAGTAAATAACTCTCAGTGTATGGATCCAAATGCAGAGAGAGGATTTTAAAGAGTAAACTGCTTCAGCAAAAAGTGACACACGTAGTCATTGCTGCTCTTCAACAGTATTAGTAGGTCAGGTACCAAAATACATGCAACTTCACAGAATTCAAAAGGAACACTACTTCAAATTTAAGGCACCCACAGAAAAGCCAGCCTAAGGCAGCAGAATAAAGCTGTTGTAAAATACACCTTCGTTGAACAAAGCCCTACCTTCCCAAGCCATTGTCAAACCCTTGTCAGTCTCCTTTCACAGGGAAGGAGCAGTTGGTCCCTGTCTCAGGCTGGGATGCCTCCAGCCTCTACACAAAGATGCTCCCGATTTACCTAGGACCAGAAACAACTCAAAGTAGGGGCAGTGATGTCTAGCCTCAAGGAGAAGGAGGAGAGGAGAAAAGGATCAGTCATATCTGATTGAGATCCACCATTCCATGTGGTTGCTGTAGGACTGACCCTTGTTGTCTGGGCAGAGCTCACGGTCTGTGAGTCAGCATGCACCAGGCCCAGTGGGGAAAAGGCTCAGGCACTCTATAAACCATTGGAGTCTCCTGAATCTGTGGGGATGTGGAGAGAATGGCCCTGGCCAGACAACACTGCAGCCCCCCTGGAGCCCAGCCTTCCCTCTGCCACCTGTCCCGTGCATGGGGAGCTATGGCCACTTTGGGGAAGAAGGAGACAAGCTGGAGTTCCAATAAATCAAAGATGCACTTTTGCAATAAAGTCCCTTTCCAAATAATAATGACAAAGTGAAGGGGAAAGGTAGGGAAGCACAGGCTGAAGGGCTGTCCCCCTCCAAAACCCAAAGGAGGAAGGAATGAGGGAGATTCTGTACAGCCCTGTCAGGGCAGATGCCTGCGGTGGGAATCCCAGCTGTCCTCTCCTTCCTTCACCTCCCACATGTTAAGTGGATTTGTCACTAATACTCTTTTAGAGCAAGCCTCAAAGAAGTTCATTTAAAATGCACAACTACAGGGCTCTGCTAGTAGATGCATTTTAAATCTCCACATTATAGCACAGGCAGCAAGCCCCACTTCGCCTCTTTCTTGAGCAGAAGCTGCCATCCATAACCTGTCAGGAACACAAAGGGTGTCCCAGCCACCACCAGCACCGATTACCCCAGGCAGAGGAGTCTGCAAATCAGGATGCAGAGCCAGAGGTGGAAAAGGCAGTATGTTGGCACCATCCTACACATTCAAGTTGTAGTAAAAACTGACATAATTTGGCAGCTGTAATGAAGGGGATTCTCAATTATACCCCAGCCCCTACTGCTTTGCCTTCTCCAGGCGAAATAAACCCAGTTGGAATTTCTAGCATGTGGACTCTTCCAGCATTTCAGTCTTTAACATGCCATGCAGGTATTTCCAGTATCAGCAGCAGCTGCGGTGGCCCCAGACTCTTGCACATTGAAGAGTTCTGGGCAAGGAACGGGACCAAGGAGGGACCAAGAGGAGCGACAATACGGTTCAGTCTCACCCCTTATGCGGGAAGTGTCTGGTAAAGCAAGGAGAAAGGCATCAGAGACACCGCACGAGTATTTTAGATACACATGTGCTGCACCATGTTCCAGGAGAAAGTCTGCTGTTTTGTTTTCTTAAGAACCAGAAACTCCCTTCGAGAAGCAGTAGAATTCTACATCAAAATTCAATATTGCCAATTGTAAAGGGCTTTTAACTATTGAGTAATATTTTCACTTTGATGACTAATTACCCCCTACAGTCCACAAACCTCTCCCCGTTTTTTCAGTCTGCAGCCATCACAGTAGCTATGAAGCAAACAGCAATTACAAATTTATTCCAACATTAGCGTAAGCTGAGTGGGCTCTGTCAATGCATAACTCCCTGCTGCCTAGCAGCAAATGTAAAGGATAGTCTGAATTGGTACGAGGCTGCTTGCTCTCTGCTGACCTCCGCATCAGCATGGCTGATAAGGATGCAAGACAAAGCTATACCTAATTAACATACACGAATTTTAACCAGGAATCCATTCTCATATATTAGAAAATAAGCCCTGG
>VXAK01001230.1:122091-206261 GCA_013399435.1 Arenaria interpres | reverse complement strand
CCCCCGGCTTATTAACAGTTTCTCTGGCAAGACAAGGCAGCCTCGCAGAAATCCACCTCAGGATGGCTGGTGAAAAGGCAGGAGCCCCAGAGCAGCTCTGGGGCACGTGGCTCCAGCTGTGCCTGCCCCGGAGCGCTGCAGGGACACCACCCAGGGTAAATGCTCTTGATGACCCTGCCTGGTGCTGCAGCTGGGACTCCTGCACTGCACAGCTGAGGGCTTGGTGATGCAAAGAACAACAAAGCCATGTGTGGCACAGCCAGGCATCAGGCAAAAGGTACCACCCAGAACCAGATGCTAAGGATTCCCAGCAACGCCTTATGGGGAAAAAGGGACGGGCTGCAATGACGGCAGTGCACGGCTGCCAGAAAAGCCAGGCTGCTACTGCCCCAGAGCAAGGTCAGCTCTCATTGCACAGGATGCACTTAGTTCCCCAAAAGGAGTAAATTCCTCTCCTTTGCATTAGGAATTAGTTAACATTTAAAAGCCTTGAGAAAAGGGGAAAGAATTCAATTGCGCCAACCCCTCACATAGCTTTGAAAACTCCTGTACAGTAAAGCATCAGGCTCCTACCAATTCAGAGAGCACGGCTGGAACACAACATGGAGAAGGCAGGGACCAGAGAGAGGGGTGAAAGCTGCGCCCGAGGGTCCCTCCTGCAGCCAGAGAGGGCAGGGGCTCCTTGAACAGTAGAGCTCCGCTTGCCTAGAAGTTGACCCTGATGCACTGCATTGAGAAATGCTCCTGTTAAGTTACAAAAGCAGAGCAGTTTTAATTACAAATACAGTACTTACTCATGGCAAAGCCCCAGGCAAACCTGCAGCAAGCACCAGCCTTCTCTTTGCTTCTTCTCTCACTGCAGTGAGTAGGATGAAAGGCACATGCTGCTGACAGAGGACAGTGTGTACGCAGCCCCCTTCACTAGCTCTTTAACGATGTTTGATTCCACTACTCATTACCCCCAGGCAACTACTGCAGAAGGCACAGCATGGCCTAGTCACCTCTCAAACATGCACTCACTTCAGAGGCTTCCTACCCTGGGAAGTGTCATAAAACAAATGGCTCTCGCATATGAGTGAACAGGGAGGAATCGCAGCCTGATCCTCATGTATAAAATGGCATTTTCAACCCATGCAGTGACTGTGAAGCTCCAAGAGCTGGGTCTCTATTACTGAAGTCAGAGCTCAGACTGGGAAAGTCAGCCTGGATGACAGAGCCATCTCTGCTCCCCTCAGACTGTCTCCCTCTGGAAGTACAGCCTTCCTGTTTCTGGCTGTTTATTCAAACTGTTTCATTTCCCTTGAATCTTAAATGAGATGCAGGTTACTACAGAAGTCCACAGATGATACTAAATGAAAATGGGAGTTTCTACAGATCCAGCCTGGTCCCCTCCAGGGAAGGGCAGTGTCAGCGGTGCCGTTCCTCCAGACAATTAGCCAGAGCAAGCTCCTTACTTGCTAGAAAGGACAAGCGTTGTGCCAAGATCTGAGGGACAATTTCTCAGTGGCAGATGCAAAACAGATGCTGGGCCTCTTACTCGCATCTAACAGGCAGCATTTACCTGTCCTCCCAGCTATCTTCCGAAATGTAGGTTTAAAAACCCAAAAAAATACCAACATTTCCCCCCCCCCCAGCCATTGTGTGGGCTCTAGAGATAAGAGGAGCGTCAGTCTGAAGGTGAGGCTGTGTTGAACAGTCTCAATAGTTATGAAATATTGTCACATAAAAGAAAACAGTAATGTATGTCAACTAAGCTAGTGCTTCCAGCACTTACACTACCAGCAGCAACCCCAGTTAGACCAGCTGCCTCTACTTGGCAACTGCAAGACACCTGATAACACATTTACTTCTCAGGTTGATGGAAATTACAATTCTGGTTCCAGCTCTGAAATTCTAATTTACATTTTTGACCTCCTCCACTAAGTCTCCAGTCTCCCCATTGCAAGAGGCTGGACTTCAGGTATTTTTTTTTCCATACAGACCTCAATGCAGAGACTGACTGATTCACTTAAGAAGAGCTAAACAATTAAGTAAAATGCTTGCCAACGTAATTTTATTTCCTTTGAGCATTCCAATATTAAAAACACACTTTCTATAACTTTCCAAGACAACCTAGCAGCATCTGCACACCAAACAACCCTCTGAACTTAGCTACTTTTTTTTTTTTTTTAAACAACAGCTTTATGAAAACAGGTTCTCTTTCTCCTCTGAAAGTACAAAATTATTTATGAAGTTGAATTGCTTGACAACAGAAACAAGCAATGTATTTTCTTCCATAAAAAACAATTCATTTTCTTTGCAGTCTCATTTTGCAGGCAGGGACTATTAGGAAGCAGATTCTTATACGGCTTATTACAGGTCACTGGGATACTAAAGTGCATCTGTTTATTGCCTCTTCACAGGTGCCACGAATGCTTCTCAGAAACAAGACCCAAAAAACAGTTATAGGCTGGTGCTTTTAAGGATTGGCTTGAGAGTTGAGTGTTGGCTTTCCAGGGGCTGCACTTGTGGATGATTTTCCTGGTTAGGGCGAGTTGGCACTTTTGTATACAACAGGAGAGCTGTTCGTATAGTTTAACACAACTACATCCCTGGCCTAAGACTAACCAGGCTGATGCATTAGTAGTTACAAAATAATATTCCATTGTATTGGTATACACCCTTATCCAAGGTATGTATTTATGCAAAATGAAAATGTGGAGGTTACTTGGGAGCACAGGTACATTTTAATTCAAGCCCTGAGCCAAATGTTACTCTTTTAAATGACTGTCCCCAAGATGGCCTCAAGTATATAAACAGGAACTGGCTGCAATGGTAAATAATACATCACTATTTCTTTGAGGAGGCCGTTCTACATTTTCTAACTTTTAAAATTTGTTTTACATTAAAGGACTATTTTGAAATTAGAAATGTTAATCTTCAAAGAACAGTGGGTAATTCTGTCTTCATATGGTAATGCTGTTTAAGTAACTTTATTGTTAAAAAAGTAGTTATTTTACCCTGAACAAGAACACCACATACACATAATCTCTGCATGAGTGACTTAATTCTCAGTCCTTAAAATAATTACCAAACTCTCAGCACTGATGACACTTTCTGAGCAGTGGAAAGAGAAGCACAGCTGACCCTCAGGACACAAGGTAAGCTCCCAGCTCCTGGCACTGGTAGCAGGCAACGCTGTCCAACACCCACTCTCGAGTCACCATGGCAACGTTGTTCTTTCGCTGGATTGCTGCAAGACAAAGACACAAACGATAAAACTGTTATCAATGACTCAAAGCAAGCTTAAGGTGAGCTTACTGATGTCTTTCTAAAGCTATTTACTTTATCTCTGACATTTTGAAGGCCTTGATAAAAAACAAGAGTCTAAAATGAGGAATGTGGCACTATTATTCCTTTTAACAATGCAGATAATATTGCTGCTCCCAAAAGAACAGCTCTTCAGCAAATGGTCAGACAGGAAGTTATGAACCCCCCAGAATAAACACTAAAAGCAGAGTCCTTGATACCTTCTAATTTAGGACCTCAGTGACAGAGCCTCGGTTCCTGCCTGCTCAGGCACACAAGTATGTGACAAGCAATGAGTCTCATTAAGAGAAGAAACAGAAAATTACTAAAGTGTTCTTCACCATTTCAGGGTCTTTTCCTTTATCTTCTCGTTTTCCCAGTGCCATGGGAACAGCTATTGTTTTTACATCATCCTCCTGTTCCATTTCTTTGTTGAATTCCACTACAGCCTAACTAGCTCCCATCCACCCATAACTCCCACTATCTCACTTAAAAGTAAGTTAGCCTGGAACGCTTGCACTTTCAAAGTCTCATGGTAACACCTTGTAGCCCGATATTCTTGTCCCATCTGAGGCTTTCTCCTAGATCTTACTTGCTGGTCCTCCAAGGGCACGCTTCCCCACCTTTTAGAAACTATCTGCAATCAGAAAAGTTTCTGTAAAGCTGATGATATGCAGGGCAACTGAGCCAAGAATAGGATTTGCCTGCCAGACTACCTTTTAAGACTCTACTGCTGATTCTTCAGATAATAAACCTTGTCCTTCCAAGAACAAGTCCTTCCTGTTTTTCTTCCAAGACATACCTCGATCTCCAGACACAGTAGGATTTTATTTCAACTCCTCTACAAACCTCTCTTATATTTAACTATTGAAAGGACTGAGATGATAAAGACACTCAGTGTACACATTCAGTTCATGACTGTGTGTCATTTTACCTCTATAATTCGTGTTTTCCATCCAAGCATCTGGCTGAACAACCACGACAGCAGTAGAATTCTAGGATTTCAAGATAAGAAAATGAAAATGCTACTGTTACCCGTCTGTCATAAAATCACTCTCACACCTACCTGCAGAGAGTGGGCACTGGGCTAACTCTGCTTTGGTGCGTCACTTCAGAGAGGACTGTAAGGAGTAGTAGAGGGACAAAGACATCTGTTCCTAGGATTTTTCTCCAATTTCTCTTCAGGAATGCTGTGACCAAGCTAAGGCGCTAAACGTTTTTTGCACTGGAAAGTGAGGCTCAGTGCGGATTTCAGGAGAGATCAATTGTCTGGCCCACACAGAGCACTCTGACAGCTTTGCAGGCAAGTCAGCCTCTCTTCTCATCCAGAGCGGCCAGCGCCAAGAGCAGAACTGCTGCCCTGCAGTTTAGCATCGTTACTGAGCAGACAGTTCTAACACACTTGTCTGCATCAGCCTCTGACAAGCCCATGAAGGCCAGGAAATCCTTCAACACGATGTGTAGCTCCAGACCGTTCACCACGTGAAGTGCAACACTCGTTAGCACTCACCACTGTGTGTGTGAAGAGATGAAGCTGCTTCACCACAGAGGCACCACAAAGCTCCACCATCCATTCCAGATGTTCTGAAGAAATCAGATAAACAGTGTATTACTTCAATGTTTTATATCACGTTGAAACTGATACTGTTCCCTAAGCCCTTGTATGTTTGTTCCAAAGCACAAACTATTTGAATTAAATGGAAACCTTAGCAGAGAGTAAGTCCTTTCACTTTCTAGCCTGCTGAGGAACAGCCACTCGCTCTTTGCTTACGCTCTGGTCAGGGCTAATCAAGACACAACACAAAGCCCTGAAAAAGCAAACCAGCACATACCCAAAACTTGAAGAGAAAGTCACTAACAATTTATTTCCTCTTATCATAAGGAGGTAAGACATGAAATTAAAATTAAAAATCAGAATTTAGAACTGTGATTATCTCTCATTAAAATAGTAGCCAAAGTATTTAATTCCCACCAATTTGCTGAATTGATAGTGAAGAAGATAAACAAGTCTCTCAAGTATAAGAGCCGTAATTGATGATCACTGCAGCAGGTGAAAGCACTGCATCCTCTGTAGTAATTACTGTTAATGTCAAGAGATGGGAGGGTATTTCACCCAGTCAAAAATAGTTATATTGGACAAATCAGAAAGTACCTGTTGAATAAGACATGAAAATGGAATGAGAGGTATAAATATTGTAAGTAGAAAAATTCTAGCTTAAGTTTTCAAAACATTTACTATACTTTATTCAATTTTAAACTAGAAAAAAGAAGATATCCTGCCCAGCTTTTTCTTTGTGTATAAACTTCTGTCTTTGTTGTGTGTTTCATTTTTAACACCTGCTGCTAGAGAGAGAAAATTACACTGAGGATGTGCCAACTACTGGAAAAACGATACTTGGGAACTGTTTACTAAGAAGAAAAAAATGCTCAAATACAAATGTTCAATAGCACCTAAAACAACTACCAGACAGCAAGATATTAATACTTTTCCTTCATGGGTAGAGGATCTGAGATAAACTAGATAAAAAGGCCTGTTTTTACACTGAGCAAAATTCTCTCTGAAGATAGAACCAGACAAAGCTCTTTACCTACATTATACCTCACGTAGGTATTCCGAAAGTTTCAGAGTAAAAGAGGTACAAGAGTATCATAGAAGAGGCCAAATGTAGAACTAGTGAATGCACACAAGCTCCCTCAAAACATTTTCTATGCTAAGAGTTCATTTAATTCCACTAAAATGACACACCTGTAGTCATATCAGTGAAAGGTCCATAGCAACAGATCTCAAAGCCTTTAAAGATCTGAAAAAGAAGGAACATGTTAACAGAGTACATATGGTATCTTTAAGGACACTGGTCTCACTGCACTTCTAGGACTGGTTATCAAGCTATCACTGTTTCACAAAGCGTATCTGAAGCTCTTTGAAACCTACAAAACAAAAGAATATTAGCAAAACCCCCCAGCCCTGTGTTATCCTGATGCTATAAAAAAGATAGCATTCACTCTAAGCATAGCAAGCGCATCTGCTCTGCTGCTGGCAGAGCTCACTTTTCAGATATAAAACCACTTAATTTGCTGTTCTGTATACGGAGTTGTACAGAGAAATGGGAAGAAGCTCCAGATATCCAGCTAGCACAGCTGTAATGCCTGAAACAGTCCCAGCAGGACAAGATTTTCATCCCTGACATACTCATACCTTTTCAGTCAGAGACTGCCTAGCCCTCTTAGGACCTTGGTGGTTTCTCCCATTGATTACATCTCCTCGAACTTCAAAGCTCTCCTGGAACACAGCACAAACAAGCGATCGCAAGTTAGAGACTGAGAATGCTCTCCTGGTCAGAGTTCTGCATCAGAACAGGAAGAAGTTGTCAGATTTCAGAACTGAAAATCTTACAATTAAATGTGTGTCAAAAATTAATTGAGAAGCTTTTCAAGAAAAATGGTGAGCAGCAGTAATGAAACCCCTGCAGCATCAGACAATTTTTAAGAAACAAAATTATAGTCAAATTGTATAGTCTAGCAAACTGCATAAAAGGGGCACACTCCAAGACTATAATTAACTTACCAGTAGTCTCATTTGATAGAAAGTAATTATCAATACATAGTGGTTTTCATTATAACTGGAGGCTCTTCTTCATGCTTAAAGCAATGTGAGAGCGTATGATAATGTTAACAGCTGTTCCATGTTCTAGCATTCCCAGTCAATGCTGTAGCAGCTTCCTCCTGTCACTCCAGCACAGGAGGATCTGTCACCCCCTTTCCTGGTACCTTGTTGGGGCCAAGATTTTCCTTCTTCATCCTTGTCTTGGCAAAGAGGCATATGGATTTCATACCAAAAAGTGGGCAGTTCTGCTCATTAGATGTATGAAATCCATGCTGTGACGTTTTCCAAAAATCTCTACTAGAGAATGAAATTCCAAATACTACCCAGGAACACGAAAATCCACCTATGTCAGGTTCATCTCAAATAAGCTATTTCTACTAGGAAAGGTAGTAAATGCTGGAACGAGTTTTCAGTAGTTGGCTATTCTAAAGTTTAAAATACAAACCAAAACTATATATATAGATAAGTTCCAACATTATTTCCTTAAGCAAATAATAGTTAGTTTCCTCTACGCTGTAATCCATCAATATTAGTAGGAACACTGATAAAAAACCTGTTCCAAAAACCAATAGGGACTCATTATGTCTTCAATAACAATGACTACATATAGCCTACGTGTGGCTTTTGGTCTTCGCATTTGGTGAAACTAGAATCCCAGTTTCCAGAGCCAAATCTCTGTCTATTAAATGGTCAGAGGATATCTGAGGCTACTAATAGGTCTCTCAATATAACAACATAGCTTACACATTCGACATTTCACTCTGAAGATAAAAGACCTACCTCATCCAGTATCCTTCCTTCCTTCAAAGACTGAATTACCCCTAAATAAAAAGAATAGAACAGGACAAGTCATTTTATCCAGCAAAAATGTTTTTCCACTGCCAATACTCTGACTCCATTGCTATATTAAACTGAAGGTATTTGTACTATGGGAAACTGAACACTATATGATGCCTGAAAGACCTTAAACTTTTTGCACTAACTGATGTATGTGTCTCAAATACTTAAATTAAGAGGGAAGAAAGATTTTGGTCAGGATGGGGAGAAATCCCATGTGGTTATTTGGAAGCATAGAAGTATTCAGAAAAGAAAGAAGCTGGATGCTGCTGTTTGTTTGGGTTTATAAAATAACATTATTTATTTAAAAGTATTTAGAAGAAACTCTGCAAAACATCAGATACCAAGACACGAATAGATCCTTTTTTTTTTCCTTCCTTGGAACAAGTGAGGAGTACATTTGTGGTAGAAAGGCAGAGACCACTTAGGTCAGAAACAAGTTATACTTACACTGATAACTAACTACCCATTTTCTTCCTGCAATACCCAGAAAGTACTTCAGTGTCCGTTCACACACTAGCTCCTTATCTGCAGAGCGAACAAGAATAATATCTCTTTCAGTTTTGCTATTAGTGGAAAAAAAAAAAAAACAGCTCAGATTTTTTGTACCTAAAAGCAAAAGTTTTTTGCCAAGTGCATCAGCAAAATATCAAGACCATTTATAAAGAAGTTCCAAAATTCTAATGTCCTGATTCTACTAAATTGAAGGAAATGAGAAGAAACCAATCAGATGTACAACTTCGGACCCTTTTTTAGCTATTCAGTAAAGACAAGAGGCAAGAGAATACAAGTCAAGACAGAGGACACTTGAAGTAAGATTCTGTGCCTAATGTTGGCATAAACTTCTGATGACTGGCCATTTGAGGTCATCTTCTGCTCCACCAGAACAGGCATCACTTCAGAAGGCAGTTTATCCCATCTGTATTTGTATGAAGACCAAACACTCTACCTCTCCCAAAACCTATGGTTAATAATGGGGTTCTTGAGTTCTACCACAGAGTAAAAACTAATTCAAGTACCTTAATTAAGTATGCAAATAATACTTATGAAATAGCAATGCTGCTTTATTCATAAGGAAGCACGCCTTAACTCTATGTTGATAGTTGACTGTGAAGTCCCACTTCCAGTTTTCTATTAAAAGTAAGTATCTTTCAAAAATTTACAATGAAACAGCATTTATGATCCCTGCAAGGAAATAGGAAACCAAAACAGCATCTTATTTTCAGCATGTCTGTATCCCGTTTTTTTAGGAACTCTCTTGCTTCTTTTGTTTGGTTCTAAACTACTTCAGATTAACATGCTGAAAGGTAAGCACCTGAAAATGGTGACCAAACAGCTGGGGAAAAATATTAAACCACATTAACTTCAAATCACACAAGGAAACATACCCTCACTCTAATTCTGTGAAATAGAATAATAAATATTCCCAAGTTTAAACAAAAAAATTATGATAGCAAAGAACACAATTCATACCTTCTTTTCAAACTTAAACAAATTTATTGCTGAACTCTGCTTACTGGTCAGCATAGAGGTGAAGATCTATATGGTGTGTAAGCATAGGATATGTTCACAAAGCTCCCAACAAACCTGTTTTCATTATGACATGGGTTGTTTCCTCAGTAATGTGATTAGATAAAGTGCTGTGAGTTTTTCTTGCAAACTTCTGGACCACCAACTGAAAAGTAGTTAAGAAAATTAATAGGGAGCAAAACAGATTAAAAAACAACAACTCCAGTTTACAGAAGTATAACATAATAAGATGTTACTTTAAAGTAATGGTCAAATTTGTGTTGGCACAGGATGCACAGTTCCTTAAAAGTCAGTAATTTTGGCACTATTCAATAGGCTAAAGAGCTCTTGGTCAGCAGTTTATAACCCAAAAGCCATATCCTCCTGAAAATGGATTGTAGAAACAGGTTTATTAGCAATTCAGAATAGATTAATTACAGAAATCCTCACTATGGACTAGAACTTGGGTAAAACAGCAGCATCTGAGAACATTAAGGGAACCAATCAACCAGTCCCCTCCCCTCCAAGCCACAAGGTTTTCTAGAAATAAAGTCCTCTTTGGAATAATGTGTTTTTCCCCTAGATAGTAGGCAGTCACTTAAAAACCTCAAACTTCACTAAGTGTAACAGTGCTTTTTACAGGCAGCATTCTTAGGATTTTTAAGAGTGAAAAAGTTTGACTTGGGCTGCTGTGTTACTAATCTGCAATTCCTGTAGGATTAGTTCCATTATACTTTGATCCATGCTGAGGACTATAGTAGTAATCAGGAACAATTAACAAGCAATCTCTAAAATTTCTGAAATATACTCACATGTTCACTTTGGTTCAGACCCGATGCCACAATTGACATTTCTTTCCTGTTAGTCACAACTGGACTTGTAGCGTTTTCTTTCCCAGCCGCATTGTGCAGAACAGATATCGGAAAACAATTGTTTCTCTTCGATGTACATTCCTGAGCACAGCCTTTCTCAGCATTCTGAGATGCAACAGGATGATTAGCTGCTGCTGCAGTTGGAGGGTTAAGAAGCCTTACAGAGGAGGAAGTGTTATTTGGACTCCTGGTCACATTTCCAGAGAGATCTGATAAGACAGATGCACTGTTTACCCTTGTCCCAGATTTCTGCTCATCTGCATTTTCTGAAGGAAAAGAAAAATTACCCTTTGAAACAATTTCATCCTTCATGCGGTCACGGTGGAAGGCTTTTAAGTTTAAAATGCTGCAGTCACCTCCTCTCTTTATTTATTACTCCACTTTTGCCTCTATCATTACTTTTTCCTGATCCATAGCTGATACTCTAGAACACCTGTGAAACTGTTGGTAGCGTATCTGCCAAGAAGTAATAATTTATACGAGACAGATAATAACTGCCATTGCTGTCAAAACGCTACCCAGCCCAGTCATGATGGGCTAACCAAACAAAACCAGCCAAACAAGAAGTAACATCTTTTTAAATTGGTCAGGAATATTTAAATTAAAACTCTTGATTTACAAGAAAAAGTTGTATTTTGCCGATATGTGAAAATATGAAAAAAGCAGGAAAAGAGCAGAAATAAGACTGTGTTGGATCCCTCTAAAACATTACCTGCTTCAAGTTGACACTGACTACAACTATATTCTTGCGCTGCTTCTTGCACAGGTGTTGTCTTTTCAGATGGAGCTTTGCTCTTCAGAATTTTGTCACTCTGAAAACCTTTCTCCGAATCTGGTCTCTTTAACAAACTGGATTTAGAAGATTGAAGCAACAATTCTGGAGACCTTGAGAGAGGGAAATTGGTTTTAATACCTTTTTTTATTCTTCTAAATATCAGAACCATGTAGAAACAGCTAAGCTATTGTCATTGCTCAAACCTGAGAGGCATTTATTTCAAGATTTTTAGGGGGGGGGTTTCCCCTTTTTTTTTTTAAATACAAGATTAGAAATAAATGTTAAAAAAAAAACAAACCAAAAACATTTACCTTTCTTTTTCTAACTCTTTGATTTTACTGTTGAGACAATCACTTGCCATAACATTGGATGAAAATCCCTTTGAACTTCTGCATTTACGATTCTCAAAATTTCCTTCAGAGGTTAACTCTGCCCCTTTAAAAAAGAAAAACAATTCTTAAACAAGCGAAATAAAAGCAACTGTTCTTAGTTGTTTCTCCAGGTAAGAAGTCAAGCATCTGAATCCAGATACACTTTAGAGAGGTAAGTGTCCCAAAACAGAAACCTACACAAAACACTAAGCCGTTTGAAGCATGGCTAACAGCCACATTTTATCTCACATATTAAATCATCTATAAAACGTGTTTCTTTTACACCCCACTGCGCAGGGTGTTACTGCTGGCAGCCAGGACACATCTCACCTCCTTTCTGTCTCCTTCCTCAATACGATAAAGTACAGTTTCTGCCACAGCAACAGAGGCCAAGTCCCAAAGGGTGTTCAGCCACACTCCCAGTCCCTCACCCATTCCAGCAACAGAAAATGAGCACAACGAGAGCTGACAGAACAGCAAGGTGAGGTACTGCCACGCCACGAGGCTATGCACAAAGTAGTTTTAGTGAGATCTCACACAGACCTGTAACTGGAGCTTTTTTTAGACTAAGCATAGTACCCAAATTATAAATAAAACATGTATGTCTCACTGAACAGCTGAATTTAGGTAAAATTCTGCTAGTGTATCAATTGTAAATGAACACTATAATTTGTGGTAGAAGGAAAAAAAAAAAGAAGTAGTAACAGTCACACAAGTCTTTGTAAGAAAGCTGAGAAATATTTTCATTGCTATTTACCTCTTTCTTGTCTCATTTGTTCCACTCCAAGTGTTCCTTCACTACTGGAATGTGGCAGTTTCCTGTGGATAGGTAGAAATTCCTGACTTCCGTGCTGCTTTAGCACTGCTTCAAGTACAGCCATTTCGTGCTGAAGTTTTTTTAGGTTATTTTGCATGGCATTCTTCTGCTGAAAGGATACACAATTATGTCAACATTAGCAAAGTCAGTTTTAAAAAGTAAGATTAAATTCTTTAACAAACACCAGAGTTTAATCATCAGGAAAAAAAGAACTTCTGCACACATTTCTTTAAAAGTCATTTTGCTCCAACTGCATTAGCCACTTAATTTAAAATTTAATACTGATCATCAAGTATTAAACTTCCATGCTTTCCACCATTACTGAAAGCCCAAAAGACTGTTTAAAAGGAAAAAAAAATATTTCATCCTATTCGTCCTTACTTTCTCTCTCAAAAATATCCTCTATTAAAACCATGCCATATATACCTTCATAAGAAGAGCTCAGGGCTTCAAAGGATCCTTTTAAAAACCAGGAGCTTCACCACACAGGATAAAGCCCTTTCCGCAGCACTGAGTACTACATTTGTAGCTCTAGCACTGGCACCACGTGGAACTTCCTTGTTACTAAAGCAATAAAAAAAATCCCAACCAAACAGAAAACTGCCACCACACAACAAATAAAAACCTCCCCACTGAGCCATGCTGCCAAGATTCCATTCAACCCAGGCACATCCCAGAACCTCTGCCAATGAAGCTATGCCAGGGAACAATGTCCTGCCAGCTGACCACATTCTGCACCCACACAGTAAGTAGAAGAACCACCCATAAAGCACAGAAATGACACTCAGACGTCTTTGATGTACATGAAAACCCATAGGGCTGTTAATGCTGAAGAGAGATTTGGCCTATCTTGAAGTTACAGAGGACAAGAAAACCCCCACCCACCAAACAAGACAAAACCGCCCAAACAACCAGAAGCCCCCCCACTAATCACTCAATACACAATGTCAGGCCATTAAGCAGTAGCCAGGAAATTAATAGTAGAGAAAACATACCGCACAAGACACACCTTTAATTGGACACTGCCTGTTAGGCCTTAGATCTGTAATATTCTAGTATGGAATGATTTGATTTAATCTTTACCCTTAGAAGGCAAGTCTCTGTGCTTCTAAATATCATAATGTAGCAAAACCAATCCTTCCCACCAATCACTATAAATGCCTATCAAGGAAGGTTTTAAAAACAAGAAGCTGAGGTTTCCAGCATTGGTCAAGTGTGCAGATTCATTAACTAGCCTCTCCCACAATTAAGCACTGTAATCAATACTACATAATGAGTCCCGGCCATTAGAATGTATTGTTTCCATGGAAGGCAAAGTTGGACAAGTAGTGTCATAGAAGCAGTTCTACAATTCTTCATTAATGATGCTCTTGGAAGTAATCTAGCAACACAAAGAATTATGATGAAAGCAGTTTCTCACTACATTGACTTCACAGCTTTCATATACTTGCCTATAAACTAGAATGCAAACTACTTTTAGAATTCAGTGCATAAACTCACGTACCTGTGTAGTAAGGATTTCACCCTGAGAGAACGGTCCACATGAATCTTCTACATTACTGGTTTCACTGTCACAGCCAGATGCTTCACCTTGAAGGTGGAAGAAAAGCTGAGTTAAAGAAAAAAAAAAACAAACCAACATTATCCATAATCTCTTACCACACAGACCTTTTAGCCAACTGTTAACTATAATAAAGTGACAAGCTTTGAAAACACCAAAGTTAGAAGCACAGAACATTTTGAAGAATACCATGTCACACACATGGCAAAGTAAATAGAACTCAAAGTGTTCCAATAGTGATGAGAGAGTCCTAAATATTTATGAAAGCCATAAAGAGGTCAAAACAAGCCCTACAGAATTCTACAGCCAATTTAAATAAACATTTCATCTGGGAAACAGCTTTATGAGATTTTGCTGACAGATGCACGTACCACATTACAGTAAGAAAGCTGGCATTTCACTAAAGAATTAGTGTCCATCAGTCACAGTCCAGCCTCTACTGCCCAGTGTGCTTTTGCTCGGAACAAAGAATACTGGGAGAAACTAATTTTCAGGAAATAATCCACTGAGGGTTTTTTGTTTGATTGTTTAGGGCTGATACATTCCTTTGAAAGAGCAAGCACCACAAACAGAAAGCCAAGTTCCCATGCAGACACCAAAAGCCTAAGTGCAATGACATTACAAACACAGTTGCAGAGAGAAAAATCGTGGTTTATACCTAGGTTGGCTCCCACATGCGGGTCTTCTTGGCAGTCATCTTTTAAGTTAGTTTTGCTGCTTTTCAGCCCTCCATCACAACTTCGACAAGTTTCTTTACTCTCATTCACATTGCTCACTTGTTTGGGTGTATGAACTTGTATTAGAGGTTTCTTCAGCTCTTGTGCTCCATCAACTGATTCTTCAGATACATTGGACTGGGAAGAAAATAAGTTGACGGAACATTCCGAGTCCTGGCTTGGTGAAGCACATCCACTGCTTAGAGCAGCGTCAGGCACTTCCTGCATATTATTGTCATTGTGACTTTCATCGTGAGGCAACGTGACAGGACTTACTGAAGACTCTACCACATATATCCCTTGTTTATTGATCTGCAAAGGTGTGCTTACTGATTTGCCAAATATTAAAGTTTGAAAACATGGTAAATCGTCATCCTCACTAGATTCTTCATCTGAAGATTGCAATTTCCGTGCTCTTCTTCGAGATCTTTGAATACCCCCTGGCTTAGAACTAACATTTCTATTGTGTGGTTTTTTGACCAGGGCATCATCACTTCTATTTACAAACACCGCAGATCTCTCTCTCCCATCAGTATCAGAAAAGCTGTTGTTCTCTTCAATATCATCCTCATAGCACAGTAAGCCATCAGGGGTTTCAGACAAACCTGTAAAATCACTGTTCCCTTTCAGAGGTTGCTCTAGAGCCTCTGTGACTAAACACTCGGGCACCCCTGTGCTAGCAGTTTGGGTTGCTTGCTCCTCATTCCCCTTTACTTCTTTTCTTTCTATTTTGCTACTTTTTTCCCCAGTGACTTCACAGCTGAATTCAGCAGGCCTTTGCTGACAAGCTGCAGGAGAAATCATTGATCTGGACTGAAAATGTAGTATTGGTCCTTCGCTGTCAACTTCTTTGGCCTTTCCTGCTTGATTGCTTTCTGAACTGAAGCATATTTCCTCCACTGTGTTTAAATCAGTTCTTTTGAAAACATGCTCTTCTGTATCACTCTGATCACTTTGGCCTCTATTACTTTTGATTGGATTCTGTCCCAACTCACTTTCTACCCCTATGTCAGTTGACACTGTCTCTTCATCTCCCTGCTCTCCTTTTTGTGATCTGTTTTTGCCCTCAGTCCTAGCAGTACCAATTCTTATTGGTGTCAGATTCCCTTGATTTGAAACATCTTCCTGGTGTTCCCCTGTGTGCACACGCTCAGTGCTGCTGACAACACAAGTCACAGGACTGACACAAGCAGATTCATAGCTCCTAAGCTCCTCTTTCTCACAAACCCTACTCAAGCTTTCAGCAGTTGTTTTCTTTTCTTGCAAGGTTTCTCTTTCTAAATATTTGTTATGCTTATTTTTTACCAGATCAGTACATCGTATATTTAAAGTTTCAGAAGAGGCATCTTCTACTGCACAGGCCTCCATGACAGTAGGATAGAGTCTAAATGATTGGCGTTTTGAATGCCTAAATATATTTCGCAGATACTGTGTGTCTAACTCACTATCTTCAGCTTCCTTGGTCAATTCCAAAACATTTTTAGCCATTGGCAACTCTTCAGTTTCAAAGTCCCCTGGAACATTTTGCCTATCATGTCCACTCTCCTGGGGAAAAGCAGTACCTGATTCAGGCCTCTCTCCAGCCGGGTGGGAAGCAGTTTGCACAACAGTCCCTGAAGAAGACTGCAGGAGGAAACAGCTACCAAGTATTTCACCTTCTTGAGAACCTGCATCAGGTGCAAAGGAACTACAATTTGAACACTGACATGAAGATGTAGGATTGAAGAGACTTTTTCTGGTTCCTGCAGTGTCTGACGAATTCTTCAGACTAATCTGTATTTCATTTGCTTCCAGATCCCCACCCTTCAGATTAGCGAGTGGCTTGTAGCTCAGCGTACCCTGGGGCTCACACAGGTCTCTGCATTCAGAAGTGTGAACTAACACATTTCTTTGGACTCCAAAGACAGACCCTTCATGATCGCTATCACACTTTCTTGCTCCCGTAACTACTACTCCTTCTCCTCTTTCTTTTGTTATTTCTTCAGAAAGTAACTGAAGCCTCCTGCTGCGCCTGACTTGTCTTTGCTCAGAATCAGCTTTTCTTGGTTCTTTGCTGCTTGGATAGCTATCGATCTGAGGATCAGTGGGATCAGGTGAAACAGAGTTTCTATCCACTACTAACTGTAGAGCATGCTTGGTTCTAGAACGCTTGCATCTTTTTGCTGCAGAACTACTTTTTTTAGTGCTTTTCTGATGAGAGTTACTCAGTTCTAGCTCCCCATCACAATGCTTGCCAGTCACCTTTTCAGTAGCTTTTTTCCACATGGATCCTTGTCCTTCCTCAAATTCCACTTGTGCATTATCTTCTCTGTTCTCAGCGAGGTGACTCTCACTAGAAGCAGGACTTTCATCACATCTTTTCCTTTCAGCATCTTCAAGGCGCCAGTTAACACTCCAAGGGCACCCACCTGCATCTTCTACATCTTTTTTCTGAATGAAATCCTCGGCTTGCAGGACACAGGCAGTCTTCCTTTTTCGTTTTAGTCCACCTTTGCTGGAATCATTCAAGCACTTCTCATCAGTAGTCACATATTCCTTTTTTGTAGTAGGTAAAATGTCTCTCAAGGTAACAGGGGGATTTGACTTTCTCTCTCTCTTGTATGTTTTCCCAAATATTTTGTCTTTGATGCTGTCTACTGTTTGTTTTGACCTTTTCTTGTTTCCTTCAACCACTGCAATTTCCATGGAATCTACCATAGGATCAGTCTTTTCTGAAACACAGGAATCTTTATCTGATAAACATGTATCTCCTTCACCTGAAACATCAGATGATCCAGCAGAATCATCCTGGGAAGAATTGGAAGACAGAATCTTATTGCTTTTTGAAAACCATTCATTGACTTTCTGAATGCTTCGCTTCAGTCTCTTTCTAGAGACTGGATTCATGGTAACAGAGTGAAGTGTCTTTGGCTGACACAGTTTCTCCAGGGGAAGTTCTTTTTCATGGACAGAATCGTTCTCAGGTTCATACGTTTCAACAGCTTCCATGCTTTGTTCAACAATATCTATTTCCTTGCTTTTATTCAACCTGCTCTCTGAGCTATCTTTTAAGTCAAACTCTTCGCTTTTACTACTGCACTGAGTTTGCTCTTCATCCATTTCTTCTGTGTGCTTAAAGACAGACATGTCCCCATTGCTTGAGGGACTGGCATTCCCTGTTCTGTCACACTGCTCTGCGAGCAAGTCCACAGCAAGAACGTTTAAAGGAGAACTCTGGTATTTGCTCATACCCACTTGACCAGGTTTTGCATATTCAGTGATGCTCCAAGTGCTTTTCTTGCTCAAGCCTTCCTTTAAGAAATCACTTTCACCTGGAGATTTATAGGTATTATAAATTATTAAGCCCTATTTTACATGCACAAGAACAATGATAAACCTAATAGATACTTTTTCCTGCCCAAACCAGAATGCTACACTGCGCAAATCTCCCTCTAGAGAAAGGGAGAAAGATCAAATTACAAATGACACGTTCACCCAGCTTCTTACATGAATTACCAGACAGCACTCTCAACTTGTATTATAAGGGATAATACGGCTTATGTAGAACATAATAAGTTTTGCACTTTGATGAAGTTACTTAAAATGTGGATATTCGTTGCACAGGAGTCTACAGGTACAGTCTTGTATTATACTGACACTAGCTTTAGGCAGAAACAAAACTACAATATACAGGACTGCAAATATATACATTTAATCATGTGAAATCAAGATGTTAAGTTGTGGTCTTTCTTCCAAGCTTAATCATTTTTGTCACCAAAATAAGAAACACACCTCCAACATTCAGTAGAATTACTTCTTTAGCACCCAGCTTGCCAGGCTGTGTATTGCAAGAATACTCATTCCCCTTCTCAGCACTCTGGAGTTGTTCCAGCTTTTGAGATGAAACCTGAAGTGCTGTTTTGTTTTCTAACCTGTTGGGACGGGAAATCTACTTTCATTACAGAGAAAGCCACAACAGACATAATAGAAGATGATACTTCATTTTCCCTTTTTGCTCTCTGATGTTGTTTTTGGAGAAGTCAGGCTGCATGACTGACACTCGCCCCATTTAGATCCCTTGAGTTTCAGGCCATTTCTTTAAAGGATCCCCTCCCACATTCCTGAATTTAACATTAACTTTCTAAAGCATAGTACATGCTTTTCTCTTGAAGATCTAATGTCTGTGTAAGCAATAAAACATGTAGAAAGCAGCCTTAAAGCCTATTATACAACAAACTGATGGGAATCAGCTACCTGTTCTACCCTGACGCCCCTGAAGCTGAAAATCACTTGTTAGCTTGAAAAATTCTGAGTCCTATGCTAAGAAACTAAAAGATAGGAATGAGAATAGCAAACTATTGTTTTTAGAAAAATATGAATTCCTTAATCACGTTTACTTACCCAGTATCGCTTGCCTGTTTAAAAATCTCTTCAGATGAATCAGAACCTAAAACCAAATCAGCTGTTACTCTGGTTGCAATGATTTAGAGGAAGATGACTTGCCAGATTCAGTGTTTATTATCACAGAAGCATTCATGTTTAGTTCGTTCCAGGGGTAAATGTTTTCAACTTTTATCAGATTAAATGAAGTCCAGTTGTGCAGTATTTTACGTAGTTACAATGATTTCTATGTATAAATATCTACATGGGCCCAGCATAAAATTCTGGTTAAATACAGTGACTGTTAACAGAGAGCTACTAGGAGTTAGTTTCCAATTTCTAAATTTGTACATGAAACAGCTGCTAGTATTTAGACTTTTGAACTGGAAGTTAGAGAAGAATATTCTAATATCTGTCCCAGGTTCTATAACTGATCTTGGCAGACGCAGTACAGAAGATGGAGAGGCACTGAACACTATCTGTTAAAAGGAGCAATTTCTTCCTTAAAGAAACAGGGAGAAAATAAACTATTCACAGTATCTATCTTGTTTCTCACAACAGTCAGCACTAAATAAAGAGGGAGTTGTGAAAAGCTAGAATAGAGAGAAATTAAATATTCTTTTCTCAGATTTCATTCTTATCTCTGGTTATTAACTAGAGCCTCAAGCACTGATGACAAGGCTTAATATTCTTTAGAAAACAGCAGTTATCATTAGTTATAACTTTTTTCACATCTGTAAGCATCTTCTCTTCTTTGGATCTTGTACCCTGAGGCTTAAAGGTTTACTACACCATGTCATTTCCTACAACCTAATAAATTATGTAAAAACCCCTCTGATTTAACAGCTTTAAATTGTTCATCATTTGTCCCTTTGTTCCCATTTTGGGGAAGTTAGTGTTTATAAAGACGGTGAACTTCAGCACCTTTTGTTACTTTGCAAGCATTATACATAAGCTCAACCAGTGTGGATCTACAGCAGACCTTACCAAATTCTATATAAATCCCTTTTTCAGAGTCACATTTCTGGGGTTTGTTTCTCAGGGGACACCTTTTGACCCTGGTATCTGTAAGCTGTGTATCCACATTAGCTTCCTGCTGACAGGAGAACACAAAGGAATAGTTATTTATTACAGCAGCTTATTTCCCAAAAATAAGTAGTAATTACTTAAACTACAGCAGGGCGTTCAGGTCCTTTTACACAAAACCTTTTAAAGTAGCACAGGAAAACATAAATGTAATGTTCTTTTCGGGAGTAATATTCAAGTCAAGCAGTAATCTGAAAGCAACCCAAACTCTCCTATTCCATTCATTTATGTACATACACGTACACACATTCCAAATAAAACACTAAACAATGCACAGAAACAATTGGGGGGGAGGGAATAAATACCAAGGTGCAGTTTTCTTGTCCATTTTCTTTAGCACTTTTTTTCCTGTTTCTGAAGCCCTTACTTTGGATGACAGAAATTTCCTTACAGGGGAGCTCAGCAGCAGTGGCTTCTGTGGATGTTTTAGGAAAGTGATGACAATTTAAAACTGAAAAACATCAATAGGAGAAAAAAAAGCACAAATATTTTCTTACACTGAGCATGATGACAGGTATTATGTATTAATCAAACAGCCTTGCATAGACCCAATGCAACTAGCACATATACAGCTAAAATACAATTATCAAAGAAAAACCTGATTGAATTATTAGTCTAGATGTTCTTTATGAGTACTCTTCAAGTACTAAGCAAAATCTTGATCTTGCCAACTAATTTTTCCAATCAATTTTGCTTATATGGATCATCTAACAAGAACAGGATCTAATACTAGTGATTTCAGAATGATTGAACAAGTTGAAAAACATTTGAAAAGAAAAATCTATTTTTTATAGCACAATATATTAAAAGAAAACCGCAAACCAAAATCCACAAACCACCACCTGCCCACAACATTATTTTCTTTCCCAAAATAGAGACAGCAATCTAATTTTTAATAAAGTGGGGATATACATTCACAACACTTACACTTTACTCCAGTGTCAAGCTCAAATGCATGGATAGTTTCCAACAATCCTTCAATTAGTTGCTTAAATCTGGAATTTTCTTTCAGACTTCTGAAATAACATCACCACATGAATTGTTTTAAGACAAACGTGTGGGTTAACTATTAACAGTTCTCCTGGAATTTAGGCTGAACAAAAAAAGGAATAAAACTCCAAAGTCGAAGATGAGACAATAAGGAATTATTGCCAAGGAATAACACCACAATTTCCCAAAACAATCATTACTATGGAAATTAAAACTATCACAAAGTGAAAAAATAATATTTTTCCTCCTGTAGGTTTAGCACAGATAATCCAGCTGTAACAACGGAACAATAATACAGTCTATACTTGATAGCACAAACATTTGCTGAGGACGGTGTCTTCACCTGCGATCCCTCAAAAAAAGTTTTTATTGATGTAAAACACTAAAGCATTACTGCTTTATAAAGTGACAGCCTACTTAATAAAAACATTTTCTTATTTTAGTCTTCTGCCAAGACACTTTTGAGACAGCGATTAACTTTGTCTTAGATTTCAAACTTCTCATCCTCAAAATGCAAAAATGCATTACCTCTTGGTAACTTCAGTCTTACACAGAGGACACTGGGTCACACCTTTTTTCTTTTTGCTGAGGAGTTTGAACATGCAGAACCTAGGACAAAACAATAATCACAATGGGAACAAAAGGGATTTTATTTTCTTTAAAACTGCCCCACGGCATTCAGTAGAAACACTCTGTTATCAAGTTGAATGCCTGTATTCTTGTTCTGGTGTTACAATGAATTAATCAATCCCCTTTGACACATCTGTGAAACTGCAGTTATTTCTTATTCAGAATTAATTTTTCCCCTGATATAGCTACACATTAAGTTATCAACACACAGTATACGTCACTGGCACTAAAGAGAAGTAGTACACGTGGACAGTAAGAAAGACTAAGCATTGCAATTATGAATTTTCAAACTTACCTACAGAATATGTGATCACATTTTGTTGAAACTGGTTCTTTCACCACATCCAAGCTACAAAAAGAAAAATGAAGGAAAACAAGAACACAGAAGTTTCATATAAAATAGGAGCAACAAAGTAAGATTCAGAAATACAGTCACCTTTCTGAACTTAAAAAAAAAAAATTTAAAAAATCTTGGTGGGGGAAGAGAAGTAGGACACATTTGACAATTTTTCATTTGAGAACCAGGTACAGTATCAAATAGGATCATTATGTGATATATATATCTCTACCAGCTGTTCACAATCTTTGTCTGCCCCTGGCAAAAAGCATTTCCTGGAAACGCCAGCTCAGCAGGGCAGGTTTTAACTAGAATCTATGCTGTTTGAGCATTTGTTTGCGTTAAAAAACTACAGACCTCACTTATATTTTAGAGACAAAGCATAAAGATCCAGGCTGCTTTACAAACACTCTAATCCAGCAGCTACATTTTTCTTAACCGGATCAAGGACTGACACATTTAGGTGGTACTAGTGAATTTTATTTTTCTACAACATAAGAGCAAAATACAGGTTTTGTCTAGCACTTTCTCACTCAAGCTTTAGGAAACATCAACATACTTAGCCTTAAAATACAACTATTTTTGCTTTCTGATAACCCATAGAACTGACAAAGCATTTGAAAAGAAATTAAAAGAAAGAGAAAAACGAAAGCTATACTAATACTGAGCGCTCGTTAATTTCCCAGCATACCATATGGGACACTCCAAGTTCTTCTGCATGGCCGAAAGCACGCCCTGTACCTCTCCGGCAGCCGTCAGCGAGAACTCCATCCTTCACACCCAGAGGTATTCTACAGAAAAAAAAAAGGAAAAAAGCAATCACCTGTTTCTGATCTGCTGCATCCCGTGCCCTCACCTCCACCTGCACGGCTCCTCTCGAGCCCGCTGACGGCAGCGGTGCCCCCGCTCCGGGCTCGGACAGACACCCCCCGCCGAGTCCCTCCGGCCAAAGGGGCGGGCTGGAAGGGTCACAGGAGCACCCGACGGAAACTCAGCGAGGGCGCACCAGCAGCAGGAAAGGGCGCGGAGAGACAGCGGAGAGGCTCACGCCAAGGGCCCTGGCAGCCGCGCGCACCCACCGGCGCGAGGAAGGCCCGCAGCGACCGTCGTAAACAAGGAGACCCCCCCTCACCTTTACGCGGCGGCAGCTCAGGCGTAGGGACAGGACGGAGCGGCCCAGGCCCCAGCCCGTCTCCCTCAGGGACCGACCGCCACCACCGCATTTCGCGCCTTTGCCATAGCCCCCGGAAGCCGCGCGGCCAGCAGCCAATCGCGCGACCCAGTCGCAGCACGTGGGCCGAGAAGCGTCCTCTAATTAGCTCCTTCCTGTCGCGTGACGCTCCGCCCCCCCGCGGCGTGATGGGGCAGGAAAGGGCACAGCTGATTGGTTCTGCTGCTACCGCGTGACCCCGCCGCATGTATTGCGTCGGAGTGCGCAGGGGCCGGCGCGGTGCATTGTGGGAGCCGCCGGCGCAGCTACGGAAGTGTGTGTCTGCTGGCGGCGCGCGGCGCGCCCCCGCGTGCGCGCTCCCCGGTCTGTTTGTTGTTGTGGTTCTTCAGCGCCTGGCCCCGCCCCAACTGGCCAATCAGGGCGGTGGCGCGGGTGAGTGGCAGGCGGGGCTGCCAATAGTGCCGCGCGGAGGGCGCGGGGCCGGCCCGGCTCGGGACGCCATGTTAGGCTTGTCGGGCTGGCTGACAGGGCTTTCCTCGCCTCCTCGGGAGCGCGGCATGGAGCCGCAGGTGAATCTCCGCGTCACCTGCCGTGGGGAGACCCAGAGCTTCCTGGTGTCAGACTCGGCGCACACGACATGGGCGGACGTGGAGGCCATGGTGAGCGCGGCCGTAGCCGCGGGGAGCTGTCGCGGTGAAGCGCTGGGAGCGTAAGCGCCTCTCCGAGGGCCCAGCATCTTCTCTCTCTGGTTCCTAAGCTGTGTACCCTGTCTCACAGGCTGTTAGAACTGCTGTTTTATTCTGCTGCGGCCTTAGTTTTGCTTTTAGCGTTAACGGTGACTTTTACTCCGGTTATATACTTAGCGTGGCGTGAGAAGCTGTTTTGGGTAAAGCTTCTTATGGGTCGCTTTTTCTGTGTGAGGAGGTGGCCTTAGCTGTGTGTTTTGCCCTTTCTTGCAGTTGTGGATACTTGATTTTGGTACTTCTGTAAAGTACAGTCTGTGCCTCTTGTCTGCCGTTCTGTACTCTCTGAAGTATATATGGTGAAGTCACACACTTCTGTTGCTTATAGAGTGTTTTCCTGAAGACTAGTCTTTGCTCTCTGCGATGCTGAATCACTGACATACGTTTTTGATTTCTTTCTTCCTGATGCCTTGTGTGTGCTAGTTGGGATATAACTGGATTTGTTAGTGGGACATACACGCATAGACGGCTGCTTATGAGGGTGTGTGTATCGTGTGCTTGATATATTTGAGGAGGTTTTGTTTGAATGTTTATTTCCAGTGCTATTTAGTGCAAATTCCTGGTGTAGCTGAGGTTGAAATTGTGTAGTAAGGATTCTCTTGGCTATGATAAAGCTGCAGTGATTTTTTATATTTTTTAATTTAGTAGCAGCTGTTCTGGTTTGTGGTTTGTTTTCTTTTTTGTTTTAGTTTGTTCTCAAAGTTGCATCTTAAGAGATCTTTCACGTATTTTATTTTCTCTATTTCAGTTCTTTTTTTAGCTAACATATTCCCTAGTGTACCTCGTAGGAGGTTCCTGCATTGTGAATTACTCAAATTCAAAGTTTGAAGTGCATCATTTTAACTCATTGTATTTTGGTCTTCTAGAAGAGGGGCTAGTTCAGGCTTAAAACACTTGTTGACAAGTGGACCCTGCAGGAATGACTGAACTACTCAGAATCCTGCTTGCATCAAAGCTGAAAGCAGATTGCTATGTAAGCACGGTGTTGCCCTTAATCCTAAGTAGTCTGAGAGCAAGGGTGTGTTTGTTCAAGGTGTGGTGTTCCATTACAGTAATGTTTCTCTAACTAAGGTAGTACCACTGGGTGTCTCTCTGCATTAGGTTATGTGAATATTTGTTTCAAGGTAGTATCAGTTAAACTGAGTCTTTCCTATGTTTTAATATATTATTAAATGTGTCTGATGTCTATAAGGCATCACGCAATCTTTGGTTCTGGCTTGAGTTTTAGGGGAACAATCTGTGGTACTAGGTGATGTAGATACAGATCACAGCTTCCTCTTGACAAACTGAGTTGGTTCTCTTGCTGCACTCCACAAATTAATTTGGGATATATCACTGGAAGAACCTGCCTGTTGCACGTTCATTGCAGGATGTATGTTGCTATGTCGTTGTGCTCTTACGGCGCTGTGTAAGTCCGTCCCAGCCATCTGCTGGCTTCTAGGGCAGTTTTTCAGAGAGAGTTTCTGTTGAGAAAAATACAGTGTGTGTAGGTAAATGATGCAAAAAAAATGCACATGAGCAGCAAAGACTGTTGTTACTCAACACAGGGAAGCAACCACCATCATTTGTGGTTAATTTGATGCCGTTCTTTCTACCTTGTTAAGGCAAAATACAAAATAGCTGCTCAGCTTTGTTCTCCAAATTCTGATCTATGTAATGGATTTATATGTTCTGATGTACAGTGAGCAGTAGAATGAGATACTTCGCTCTTTTTAGTACTTGAACTAATCCTAGTTTCTCAAAATACAAGTAGGTTTGTGGGAAGGAGGCTAATCACCCATGTGAGCTGTCTCCCTTGTGCTTTATAAGTAGAAGCTAGCATTTGGTGATTGTTGGCTTTAGCCTTTGTATGTTGCAGTGTTTACCATGCCTGAGTTCATTAACCCTGAGCTAGTCCTCCTATAATGGAAAGGTTATTATTATTTATTTTGGGGTAAACATTAAATAGGGGCCGTGAAGCATGAAAGAAACACACTTTTTTCTTTTCATTACAGAAAGTTAGCAAAGGTTGGAGGCAAGGCACTGGGGAGAGTTGTTCAACTTCAGAAGAATGAGTTTTGTAAAACCGTTTTTTTTCAGCTGAGAAACTGGGGCAGAAGGGTTAAAACATTATCCTGACTAATAATCATGATTAACTGCCAACATCTGTAGTCCTGTCTCATTGTGGTCGTGTGTTCTTTTTGCCTTGCAGGTTAAAGTTTCGTTTGACCTGGACAATATTCAGATCAAATACATTGATGAGGATAATGATGAGGTAAAACATCCCCTTCCCTCCAAGGGGCCTACCAAAATATGCCTGGTGTGAACCCTTCTGCCTCTTGGTAATTTGTAGTGAGTCCTTTGGGAGTGTCAGTTGTGCAGATTGGAGGTGATGTTTTTGCCCCTTTGATAAGAAAATAGCTAGTCTTGTGATTTTACTCTTAATGTGGCATACTTATTTTAAAATATTCTAGGAGCTACTGCCTTTCTTTTCGCCACCCTATAGAAATAGCCAGTGGTTCTTTGTGCTCTGAGGTCGGGATGCTTCTGTTGAGGGATTTCTCATTCTTCATTTTATCAGGATTAGGTAGTTGTAACTACTTGTGTTTGCAGCCATGGCAGAGCCCCGTCTCTTCAATCTACACTCCTTCCTCTGAAAAATGTAGATCCCCTGTCATTAGCACATGTTCACTTCAGTGGTCTGGTGTACTCAAATCCTCTGCTTGTTTTATGCAAATACTATAATCTCCAAGCAGATTACTGACTTAGAAAACAAATTAGTTACTTCTAGTTGTGCTTGTTGAGTAACTTCCTGCTTGGCGTAACCTCACACTCATATTATTTCTATTTATCTAGAGATTTGGAGTAAAATGTAGCTCTCAAACAGAACGTAACTTTTGCAAACTCTGTGTTCCACTACTTGATTTGTAGCTCTACTAAATTGCAGAGAAGGGGATCTTTGAGTGTTTGTTGGGTTTTGTTTTTTTTTCTTCTATGGGGAAATGTCAGGGTGCTTCCACCAACATTATGAGAAAGTCTCTCCTCTTATTTTCCAGTCTGTATCTATAGAAATTTATAGATGCATCCGTTAGAGGTCTTTTTCAAATACTAACAGAGTAGGCATAGTTCAGAATCATGCAGTGCTGTAGTGATTAAGTAGCTTCTTGTATTAGTAAGTTCTACATGCAAAATTTATAAATGAGCACCTGTGGAAGATGGGCTTGGCTTCTATCTCAATTTTAAAAAGTAGTTAAGTGTTTCATGTTGGGCATTAAGAGCAACTGGGTCCAACCTCTGTGTACTTTTGTAGCGAACCCAGCAGTACTGGCACCAGGTGACTTCCAGTAGATGAGACCACACTTATTTTGGATGCTGGTGGGTGCCAGAGACCTTGCTTGTTGTGCAAACCTAATAAAGAACACCACAACACTGACTAATGATTAAACAAGGCAGCAGTAACAAATATCTAAAGGAGTGGCATTTTGGAAGCTCTGGAGAAAAGTACAGTTATTCTGAAAGCGTGTTAATTTTAAGAGAACCACAAAAATATATTGGTGGCTATTACTCACTATTGTTTCTCTTTGCAGGTCTCTGTGAATAGCAAAGGTGAGCTGCTACTCTACTGAAGTGAAATCACTAAAGAGACCCCAGCTGTTGTTCAAGTTTTTGGAAAAGCAGTTGAGAATGCTTACTTTTTGAGTTTTTGGATTTTATACATGGTTGGGTATCAAATTCTTCCCAAAGGAAGGAGGTTTTGATCTATAGGAACAAGTTGGAAATTACTAAATTAATGGAATGTTAAGTCTCTAGGCTGTGAGAACATTTGCTTGTGCTGTATATACAACTTCTTCCTTCAGTAGCACTGTTTTAAAAGACTTTACTGAAGTTATGGGAGACACTCCTTAATGTAAGGGTCGCTAAATACTGTGTGCTAAATTTACATCTGTTGCCTGAGATGGGGAAAATTCACATTTCTTTCCCTTTTTCTTTAGAGGAATACGAAGAAGCTCTGAAGGTAAATGCGCTCTTTGACTGACTTCAATCTATTCATCCTTCTCCAATTAAATTTGGTGTAGCTGAGAAAAAAAGCACCATTACGTGTCCCATGGAAGTCTGAATGGCTCTGTTAATAGCTTTGGACGCTACCTTGAATGTTTTGCTACAACATTTTTCCATCCAGGCTAATCTTGATTTGTATAAATGACTTGAATAGGCAGTTGGAGGTTTAGGGCCCTGAGCGGCCAGTTCATTGGTTAAATGTCTGTCTTTCTCAAACACTTAAACAGTAATCCTATGATGGGAGATACTGGGCTCTAGTGTGATCCTTTAAAAATCTTGCCATGTAGACTCTAATGTTGTACTCTCTGGCAATGAAACTTTTATTGGTATCAATGCTTAATTACTTTATAAGCAGTTGGGTTTACTTAGACAAAATAAGAATTGTGTTCCTTTAAATTTCAGTTGCAAAGTACTAATGCTTTCTGAACTTTTTGCTCATGGTCTGAATTTCAAATTTGATAACAATTTGAAAATAGTAACAAATTGAAATTTACTGTAAGTTCCTGGACAGAATCTATGTTTACTGGCTCATATAAACAGCTTTATTGCAGATTGAAAAAATTCTGCAGAATATCTGGATAATTAACCTTTTGCTTTTAGTAAACTTTCTAATAAGCATATTGGTAACCTTTAAGAGAGACAGACTAGACTATCAGCTGACTGTACCTTGGCATTTCTCTCAGTTTTTGTGTGTGTTAGTGTTTCCCCAACCTCTCCAGTTTAGTGCTATATTTTTACAGGATTTTGTATGTTGGTTTCAAGTGAAGTAAATATGTATCTATGTATGTACTGTTTGTTTAGATTGCAGTTAAACAAGGAAATCAACTTCAGATGAATGTGTATGAAGAAAACTCTTCTCTGAAAGAAACTTTGTATTCTTGTTCCTCACAACTACGTGAAAAAATGGTGACAGAAAAGTTAGCACTTCTTAAAGATGAGAAGAAACCTCTTTCACACTATTCGATGCTAGCTCAGGGGTTAGAGGAAGACTTAAAAAATGAAATGGAGCTGACAATGCAGGTAGGATGCAGAAATTGATCATATATTCATTAAAACAAAGAGTTCATAAGTGTAATTCACTTTATAAACTGATCATCATCTTTAGCCTTACGTAAAAACGTTTAGAAGTCAGTCTTCATTTTCAGCTACCTGCACCCATTGAAGCTTGTAAAATTGTTTGAATGTCTTCAAGAGGACATTTTGATACTACATTTAGAAATACAGTTTCTTTCATGTTGACTGTTCTTAAGTATTGGTCTCCTGAAGCCCTGATTGCCATCTAGTAACTTCTAGTTGACTTAATTTCTTTGGCTTTGATGTGTAATTACACCCAAATGCTAATAACACAGAAATCTTTCACGAAAATGTCAGTGACTTCCTTGTGTTGCTTTTCCACTGTTTTCCAAAGAACTTGAGTATTTTTTCTTGTAAAGACACTCAAGGGGAGAGCTATTTGAAAGTGGTTGACCTGCTGTATCGAGGTGTTTTGCAGGTTTGCACGCTTAAGGTTTGTGACTTATTTTTGTGGTGTTTTTTTGTTTGTTTTGTTTGTATTTCCCACAGCAGAAGTTAAATCACACTAGAACAGGAAGAACAAATGAAAATCCTCCCGAATGGTTTACTAGCTACTTGGAAACAGTAAGTACGTTTTCTTCTGTATTTCAGTATTCTTAAAGAAATACATAAGAAGCTGTGGGTGGAAAAGATACCTGTGATGCCTAACTCTGTACATCTGACCACACTTGCTCTTGGAACTTGTGACCAAGATCTTAAACTGCATTTAGGCGTCTAATGGCTTTGCTTTTGTAATGATAAATGGAAACTAGATATCTATGAATGTACAGAGAACTTAATGGTTGTATGTAAAACATCCTTGGTGGACAAAATCAGGACTTAATGATAGAGACTCCAGAGGGATTTGTTAGGAGTTGTGTTAATTGCCTCAGAGATTAATTTCTTTACCCTTATGCAAGGTTATGGAAGAACTCGTAATATTATAAACATGTATCTATGATTTTTAATTTTTCTTGTTAAAACCAATGGGCTGGTATTCTCTAAAATATAAATCCTCTTTGAGGAATGTGATACTTGTTCGGTTTAATCTGGAATATGCTGAGGGGATGGGAAGTGGATTCTGAGCTTCATTATGATTTATAGGTTGGGAGACTTGGGATGAGTAATCGAACTTTTGAAGCCATGTGGGTCGGTCTCATCCATGACTGCTTTAATTTTTTTCCAGTTCAGGGAACAAGTAGTTAAGGAAACTGTTGAGAAACTGGAACAGAAGCTGTATGAAAAGCTTGTTCGTCAGAATCAGCCTCCAGATTTTTCCGAGAGCTCTATTACAGCAGCACCTCCACCTTCAGAGAGCCGGTCAGTGAATGGAAACCAGTGTGACTGGCTGATCTCCTGCTGCAACTGCCAGGCCCAAATTGTTGGAGTTCGCTACCAGTGCAGGTAGCGTATGCTGAGAGCTGAGAATGTGGGAAACCGAATGTGTAGGGCATGGGAAAGAGTCTGAGAAACTATCTTGAGGTCCTAGACTTTTAGATTTCTGATCTGCAGCATGCTGTGCCTTTCAGAACCTCTACATGTGTCTCACAAACAGCTTGTGTTCTTGGCAGTGGGGAGTAGACCTTATCTGCATAAGAGCAAAATTAATGCTATTTTGAGAAAGCGTGATTGTTAAAACAGAGTGAGAGAACTTCACTGCGCTTGCTATATTCTCAAACACTTTTTATCTTTTTTGCATATAGCATGCAGTAATTGTAAAGGAAAATGTTTCCATTCACTTAACTAAACAAAAAAGCAAAACTTAGAACCACCAGTCTGTTATAGTCCTTTAGTCCTGACAGTCAATGAGACTAAGGCAGGTCATGCTTTTTTTTTTTTATTATCTTACTGTTGTCAGTATAATAATATGAAATAGGTTTTGATGAGTGTCTCAAATAAGGTGTCAAAAGTGAGGATTTTATTTGAATGAGGCAAATGATGCAAAGGTAAGTATTTTGGGACTAGGCAGCAGCAGTGAATGTAATGGCAACAGAGATTTTTCTTGGGATGTTTCTTTTTCTTGCTGGCAGGAGCTGACAGTCTGTTTTTTACCAGCCCTGTTCCTGCAGGAGCAATCTGCTTTGCATCCCTGAGTACTTCTTATCCTCTGTATTTTCCTAAGTATGCTTTCATAAGATGCTGTTTCTGGCATTGGATTTCAGTATAATATTTTATCCTTTATAGCAACAATTGTTAGTCACTTGTGCTACAGGAAGCACCAGGTTTTTTCAATGTGTGTTCAAGAAGGAAGTGAGAACTGTGTTGCAGTTTTGCCAAGAAGAGAGATACTGATCTAGATATTCCAGATGGCTCCAAATACTGATACATAAGTGAGAGGACCAGCTTCAGTTTCACTCAGGCACTGCTTACAATGGTAGCATGAGACAGAGTTGTTTCTGTGCAGAAATGTAAGGATTAATTAACCTTCAGTGTCTTTTTCTACTGCATTATTTCTTTGCCTGCTTTGCAGCCTTTGTCCAGCCTACAATATCTGTGAACAGTGTGAAGCAGGAACATACGCACATGATGCTAATCACGTCTTGTTGAAGCTGCGGAGGCCTGTGCTATGTATTGCTGAGAATTACAGCCTGGCAGAATTCTCACCTCGCCTGCCTGCTACTCTGGAGCAAGTTAGGTAAATGGTGACATCTGTCAGTACCTGACAGGATTATCCTGATAGCAAAGTGGCAACACCTGTATTGGGGTTGATGTTCAGCTTTTATTTTAGTTTTAGAGATAACAAGAAATGGAAATGGTACTCAAACTTTATTGCAAGTAGCTAAAAATAGCTATATACCTATAAGTGGTGTAAGTCATGAATCTTACAGCATTTTTAATAACAAAGTAGAAGAGACAGAATTTTGTGTCATAGGTGGGTAGCAAACTTTGAGAGCTTGCTTTTTCTTTGAGCATACCCTAATCTGCCTTTAAGTTTGCTCTTTCACTGGGACCATTCAAAATATCCTCACAAGCAACTAAAAGGTGTTCTTTTAAAATCATCTGTTTTCCGGTCTAAAAATGTGAGAGTACCAGGAGTGTTCCTTTTGAGACTAAGACTGTGTTGGCTAAAGCTGAATTCTATCAACTTAATATATTGTAGCAAGGTGGCTTATTCTCTCTGCAGGCTTCAGAAACAGATGGACAAAAGATTTCTGAAGGCAGAAAAACAAAGATTACGAGCAGAGAAGAAACAGCGAAAGGCAGAGGTCCGAGAGCTCAAAAAGCAGCTAAAACTGCACAGGAAAATTCATCTGTGGAACTCTGTCCATGTATTGGAAACTAGTGGCTCACCGACTCTGAAATCTGAGAGTCTCCAGCCGAATACCTTCACGTAAGAGATGCTGTTTGTTGAGCGCTCCTTAGTTGTGCTGTCTGTCCTTTGCTGTGAGCTGAGTTAAAGTAACAGCAGGAAGGTTATGAAATGGCTCATTTAAAGTATCGTTTGTCATTGGACCCTGTGAGGATTTTGTCTAAATGAAACTTGCGAAGTCAAGGTTTTTTGGGAGGAGAGTAGGAGAAGAAAAAGAGACTGATGGTTATTACCTGAAACAGAGATGTATATAGATTAGGAGGAAGGGGACTGCCAAGGATTTACACATATACATACACATGCATGCGCATACAGTGTAAATTAACGTCACTGCCAGTTCTAAAAAAGCCTGTGTCTTCCTGCTCTATGAAGTGTCTCTGCATAACGTCAAGTACATCTGTGTACTTACATNTTTTTTTTTTTTTCCTTTTTTATGCAATCATAGGCTGAGGCTCACTAGACAGCAGCCTTTGCAGGCAACTTCGCATTTTCTGCTCACTTTGGTTTTATGAATGTGCAGACGTAAAACTTGTATAGTTTTGTTTATTTAATTCATACCATCCATTTAGGGCATTTAAATGTCAAATTAACGTTAATCAGTTACTTATGTTTGTGGGGAGCTTGAAATAGCTATCTTTGCTTCCTTTTTGCTGAACAGGCATCTTACATGAACAAAACCAATGCTGAAGTTGGCATGCATATGAGCTGCTTCACCAGTCCCCTCTGTGTGTCCAAATTAACAGTAAAGCTTTGGATTAAATCTCTTTGAGCTCCTTTCAGGAAAAAACCTGCAGTATCGTGCTGAAAAATGTTGTTTGTTAAGGCCAAATGAGACACTAGTGTTAAACTATAGCACAATCTTTATTGATTCAATATCATAAAGATGACAACTTTGTTCTGTAGTAGAATAGCATAGCCCAAAGTTCTGTCAGAATAAACCAAATCAAGTGAAGAACAGTGAACTTCTGTTAAACGTGAGTTCTGTAATTGTAATAGCATTCTTCCAAACAAGCAAATCTTGTTTTGATGTCTTTCTTTTTTCCTTAAGCAAAGGAAAGCAAACAGCTATGTGGTGTTGAGACTTAAGATGAAAAGAGTAGCTAAAATGTTAGAATTTTGAAACACTTCTAGAGATGAAAGAAGAAAACAAACTAAATGGCCTCCTCCATTTTTAGCCAATGAAATAGCAGCTGAAGGACTTCCTCAGTCTTGGTGGTTTCTTAGTGTATTTTTTTTGTTTGTTTCCTCCCCTCCAATCCCAGGAGTCCTAGTCAATCCTGCCAAGCAATTGTCCCAACACTGAGTGCGGTATTTGTGGATGAGAATTTGCCGGATGGGACTCACTTGCAACCAGGAACAAAGTTTATGAAACACTGGCGAATGAAAAATACTGGCAATGTGGAATGGAGCTCAGACACAAAGGTATCTTTCCTTTGCTATTATTTTACACACTAAAATAGTTCTGGAAGATAATATTTATATGCATTAGGAATCTGAATTCTGTCAGAACCTGTTTAGCATTCCATTTGGCATGTTAATTCACAAGCTGGGCATTCTGGGGCAATAAGCTGTCTGGGAAAGCAATCAAGATTGACATCACTGAACGTGTCTCACAGTGCTGTTATAATGTTAGAGTTCCCTCTTGTTTACAAGGGATGTGCTCCTTTTCTGACTTCAAAAAGCCTTTCCTGTGTGAGTGAGTGATTTCATGTTGAAAGATAGAAGTTGTGGCGATAGTGGCTAGTGCGAGCCTGTTCACTAGCAGCCGCTCTTTGCCAGTCCTAGCATCTGCAGCGACTTTCAGCTTTGAGTGCTCCTTGCTGCCCACAGTTTGCAAAGAAGCTTATGAAGTTAACTTCTGCTTTTTCTGTTGTATATTTCAGCTGAAACTTATGTGGGGAAATCTGACCTTGGCATCTTCGGAAAAAAAAGATGTGTTAGTGCCATCCCTTCCATCGGGACAAGTAGGAACTGTTTCAGTTGAGTTTGTAGCTCCTAATATAGAAGGAACTTACACTTCTCACTGGCGACTGTCACACAGAGGGGAACAGTTTGGGCCCAGGATCTGGTGCAGTATTGTTGTGGATCCCTCACCAGCTACTGACTATCTAGAAAGCAACTGGAAGGATTCTGACTGCTGTCAGAAGGATAACACTTCCAGCACCAAACAGGCAAGTAACTCGTATTTGGGGTTTGAGTTGCCTGGCAGAAGGAGCAAAGAGTATTGTTTGGTGCAATGGTGTAGTGTCCCTAACTATATTGATTTCCAGGAGATTCTTTTTGTTGTTGGCTTCTAATTTTTATATTTATTAGAAAAGAAGCACAACTTTTATTGCATTTGTGAGTTCTAAGATGGTCGTTCGTTTTGATAGGCATGGGATTAGATACCAGTCTGTTGCAGCTATTTCTTTAGTTCCTTGATTGAACTGAAACACTGCAGGATTTCTCTATGTTAGATCATCTATTTTTGGATCTAAAATGAGTTAAATCTCTTTCCAAGTTACTTGTGTTCTTGTACACAATATTCAGGCTTTGCATTTCATGTAACTTTTGTATTTGCTGCCTGCCTAAGGGGCTTCTGGACCATTATTTTTTTGCTTTGGCAGGATGCTTCCTTAAAGACAGAAGCAGGTGCTCAACTGATGGGTGAAACGGTGGAGCAGGCTGAAGTACCTCTGCCAAGTATTCCTTTAAAGATCAAAAATCTGCCAAGTGAGAGAGAATTTTATATCCCATCTGTTGATCTTCTCACTGCACAGGTGAAGTGCTAAAATTCAAGTAGAGATAAAACAAAACCACCTTGAGTCTGATATCTAGATACATAGACATCTATAAGAATAAAAAGCTTTTGAGCTCTAAAATAGCCACTGTATTTGAAGGAAGAGTATATTGCATTTTATATAGCAGAACTATTTTTTTTCGAATTAGTATTAGGGGCTGTCGCTGTACAGAAGGTATGCAGGACAGATTCTCAATAAGGAGTCACAGGGTTGAGTCTTTGTCCCCTAGCAAGGGAGTACTGACCTCTGCCTCTTGCTAACCCTTTTTTGTGTCCCATATTCCACAACATGGATATCCACTATGGGAAAAGTGACCTCTGTCTGAGATCATGCTGAGTAACTACCAAAGTGGAGTAGATTATTTGCAAGTTAATGGGATCTGATGCTGGGAAGTACGGCACAAGATTCCATTTCAGGGTTTGCTGAGGAAAACTGCTGTTTCTTTGTGTAGGATTTGCTGTCCTTTGAGCTGCTGGATATTAATATTGTGCAGGAATTGGAGCGAGTGCCACACAATACTCCTGTTGGTAAGGTTCTTCTGATACTCTGTATGCTGTCTCTAGCATTCTGAGTTAACTGTTTACCCAATGAAAAGCTGAACTTACTTGTGCAAAAGATTTATTTGATTTTCAGGCTAGAGTGTCTTCCCAGCTCTCCTGTCTTTTCATTTAAATTCTTGCTGTAGTCTTAGAGGATATATTTGAATAGTGCTTTGTATCCCTTTTATTTTTCAGTCTTGGCTTCTTTTCAGCTTCACGTCCCCAAGACCATGAAATTCCAGACACCGAAGAAGGCTGCCATTTTCTTGGGTCGGCCAGTGCCAGTGTAATGCAAAGCTAGTTGTTCATTTCTCCAAAATATCTTGTAAGATAACTGGGTTTCTTCAGTCTTGGAAGAATATCCCTTAAAAAAAGATAATTTCTAGAAAGGTTGCTTCCTGGAGGAAAAAAGGTTCCTACTCCTTCAGTGCCAATTTTCTTTGCTGGCTTTGTTTTTCAGACATGACTCCATGCATGTCCCCTTTGCCACATGACAGCCCCTTGCTGGAGAAACCTGGCTTAGGGCAGATAGAGGAGGAGAACGAGGGGAGCGCATTTAAACCCATGCCTGGTAAGCAGTAGTTGTGGGGAGCCTGGGGGTGAGGGGAAGGAGAATGTTGTCGCTTTTATGTGGTCAGCAGTCTTGATGTCTAAAAAGAATTTTAACTCTTGTCTTTCCCTTCGGTGGAAATACAAGCAGTTGTTTGGCTCGTAAACCTGTAATGTGATTCTACTCTCTGATTGTAGAGGTTGGAATGTAATATATGTAGAATTCAGAAATACAAATGCTTCCTTTGATTTGTCCAATTACTAGAATTGTTGGGAGAATTGACAACTTGCTGTTTATAGACTAGATTATACTCACACACTCCAGGTGAGGCCCTCACTTCCCAATCACTTTCACATTCAACTTGAACTGAGTTCCAAAATCTTTCAATTTTTAAAACAATTAACACACAGAGTCGATATTAGCCTTGGCTAGCCTAAAAAAAATTCTTCTTATGCTTACATTTCCTTGTGGTGGTATTAAAATCTGTTATGTTTCCCTTTCAAAGGAAGGGCGGAAGCTTGCTTTCCTGCAGACACTTGCATAGTGAAAGTGAAAGCTGAACATCCACTGAACCAGGAGGAAGGGGAAGAAGATATGAGCGGGACTCAGTTTGTCTGTGAAACTGTCATTCGCTCTCTCACCCTAGATGCTGCACCTGACCATAAGCCCCCACAAAAAAAGAAAATCCTGCAGAGTAAGTGTTGTCTTTAGCTGGCTTCTGGGGCTTTACTTTTTAGCAGTCAGACATTGGCCACCAATTGCCAATGCATGATATCATTCTAATTGTTTCTCCTGATTATTGTATTAGACTCTTTACAAACATTGCAAGACACCTTCAGTGGCAATATGATAAATGAAGAATCTCCTAGGATAAAAACTAAATGCACTTTCAAAAAGGAAGCAAAGATTCATCCGTCAGAAATTGACTGTGGTAAGTAAAATAGGTTTGAATTCAAGACAAAGCTGTAATAAGGGCTGCCAAAAAAAAATCAGGTGTAAGAAGATCTGACACTGTTCTAGGAAATTGATCCTTACTAGACCGAGAGAAACAATATTACATCAGAAAATTGGTGTCAGGACTCTGAAGAAGCAACTAGTTTAATAGCTCGTTTAAAAAAGAAAAACTGAAATTGAGATGTAAAGGTTCCGATGGGATGTTCAAATAAGTGCTTGTGTTGTGCATGGTGCTTTGGACTTTGTGATGCACATAATTTAGGAGCTGAAAACTACTGTTTAACTTCTTGGTGTAGCTCTTATTCCTGTTTTTATTATAAGCATTACTATCAGCAGCATATCTGCATAGGCTTAATAGAAACATCTATTGCTCTTTCACACTGCGCCCTCCCGCCCCAATAGACAAAGAAAATTATACCATTAATATCAACAACAAAGGTTTACAGCTGTTTCTGAATACTTGCCTTTTATATGAGAGACAATACGGTCGTTGCTGTTATCCATACGAAATAGACAATTGTTAATGCTTCACTTTTTTCTTTTCCTGTTAGGGGACCTTCCCCTGCCTGATGAGAGAGCAATCCCCTGTAGCGATACTGGCAATTCTGACGGAGAGGAAGATGATAAAGATGATGTTCAAAGTCAAGGCTCCTCTGCTTCATCAGAGGATTATATCATTATTCTCCCTGAGTGCTTTGACACCAGTCGTCCTTTAGGGGAGTCTATGTATAGTTCAGCTCTTTCTCAGCCCAGTCTAGAAAAGGCAGGAGAACCTGAAAGAGGAGCAGAGAATCCTGAAGGAGGAAGCCAGCCGCATACCCACAGTGTCAGTGATATTTTGTCAATGTCACAAACGCTGGGTGTGGTGCCACTAACCCCAGAGATTGCGGACACCGTACCCCAGACACAGAGGTATGCTGTTTGGGCAAGAACAAAACTGTTATGGTGGGGTTGCTCTAGAGTCTGCAGGGTGTGATGCTTAAGTTCAGTGTCCAAACAGAAACGGATGGAACAAAAGCTTTATCACATTCTGGAGTGAATTCCCTGAATCCTGCAACTCTTGGTAAAGCCTGTCCTTACTGGTTTGGTGAGCGTGAGAGAGGGAAAGAGGGGAACATGCAAAGCTTTTTCTCTTGTCTGATGACCTTGACTTACCTACATGTGTATGTGCAGAATGAAAGTAATAAAAGTAATTTTTTTTGCTCTATATTCTGAGGAATCTTGCATCTCTTCAGAATCATGTCTTCCAAGAACCAAACATACCAGCTTCAGAGAATATTTCTTCCACTCCTCAGAATCAAAGAAGAGAAGGTATTGACAGTACTTAATGAAGGGTGCATTCACAGTTGTCATCACCTATTCCTTATGCCTAGCATTGTGTTTAATGTCGTCTTGTTCTTGAGGAGAGCAGAAATCTACCAAGCTGTGATTGTTTTTTTTCCTCTGGGTGTTGAAATTTTGCTATATAGAAGATTTGAATAAAGAAATAATGGGCTTTGTGGATCAGCTAAGAGCATCTATTAATTAGAAAGTGTTGGAGGGTACTCAGAAGTATTTGTACACATCTGGATGGTTACCTCAGTCTGGAATTAATGAGCTGTTGTTACAGTCACTGGGAGCTCAGACAGCAGTTTGTCGTGTTAAAATAAACACCCACTGACTAAGGAGCCAAATTACTTTGGAAATTCTTTTGTTTTGACTGCAGTGAGAATCCTATATACCTAATTTGTGTCTGGATGACTAAATTATTAGGCGTAATATTGGTCTGAGGCCTACTGCTTTTCTGCAGTTCATGTTGCATCTCTTCAGCTTCTCATTAACTGGACATGTTGATACAGTATTTTTTCTTCCTGTTCCAGAACCCAGTGGTGAAGACAGTCATGAACCAGGATCTTCTGGGGTTCTAACTAGTAAACAGAGGTGCTCAGAATATCCACGGTAATAAAGCTGTGACTTCACAAATACTGTTTTAAACTAAGAACTGCTAAATCAGTGATCTAGCAAAAAGGACTGGCTTACAGGTGTAGTCAATATTTTGGTAGAAAGGCCTCCCTTCTTAAAGGAAGCATGCTGAATTGTATAATGCTATATTTTCATAAAATCTTGGTTTCTGCTTAGGCACAAATTTGAAGGATGCAGAATTGGCAAACAAAAGTGTACTGAGAGCTCAAGCTGAATCTTTCTAAAATTCTTTGGTTTTCTGGTTTTTTTTCTGGAAAATCTCAGGATTCTTAGAATAGGGGTTTCCTAAGTTAGCTGCAAAGTTAAGCATCTTAAGATAGTGAGGCTGGAGGAATAAGACAAAACATTGAGCAGAATATTAAGTGACTGGAGAATTGATGGAAAGCAAGGGGGAGTTACTCTGGCCTGAATGGATGTGTCACAGTGTGCACCGTTCAGGTAGAGATGTACCCTGCCGGGTGAGAATATTTGATTCTTTACAAATGGCTATGTTATGGAAAGCAAACTAATGTACTTTAGCATAAAACCACGATTTAATAGAAGGTATCAAGAAAGAAGGAATGAGCTTCCTGGACAGCTCAGTTCCCGAACAGTAGTCATTCCTTTGGATCATAGATTGCTCTTTCCAATGAGAACTACATCTTATCCAAGGGAGAGACTTGCATTTCATGTGAAATACGCACTTGGCTTTATTGCCCTAACGTAACACCTGACTTCTCTGCAGATACCCTCCGGGAAGCAGCATTGCAGGAGAGCTGGTTAAAGGAGCTTTGTCAGTTGCTGCTTCTGCCTACAAAGCATTATTTGCTGGACCACCCATTATAGAGCAGGTAAGTGTCTTTCCTGGATACTATGTGAGTTTCATAGAATGGCAGCCTTAAAATTATAGATTTGTGTTTTGTGAAGTCAATATTCTGTGTAGGACTTCATGCAACAGTGGAACGTTAAGCTTGGGAGCATACCTTTGACATATGCTGCTCCACCAGCGGACTAGGAAATCCATACCCCAGGGATAGAAGGATGGCTCTTACAGCGGCGTGTAAGACTAGGAATTCACCTTTAAGTGAACAGTGAAATTGAATAGAAACAGCTTAATTGTGGACAAAAGGGCCAGTATAAAGCAGGACCACTGCTTCAAATAGCAAAAATAAATTATCTTTTCATAGCTTATCATTCTGTCTCTTTTCCAGCAGCCTGAAGCCAGGGAAGAGCACACCGCTGCTCTTCTGTCCAGTCTGTGTGAGATGGGGTTCTGTGACAGGCAGTTAAACCTGCAGCTGCTGAAGAAACACAACAACAATATGGTCCAAGTGGTGACTGAATTGCTCCAGATCAGTAACAGTGACTGGTACGGCAGCAGATGCTGAACCTTCCTGGTGGAGGGAGGAATCCTCTTCATTGAGTAAACTTGCATTAAACACTGCAACAGTAACGGGCTGCTCCTCAGCTGCTTTCTGTTTGGAGGTGTGACTAAAACTTCGGCTTTTCTTTGAGCTTTTGACTCTTTTCTGATGGAAATGTCAAACAGTGATTGTCACAGCATCTTAGGAATTGGAGACCAGAATTTCGACTGTTATTTGGAACTCACAGTTACAGTCTTTAAGTTTCTAATTTCGTACTGAATCCTTTTGTCATGGAATCCTATAGAATTAATTTAAACTTCCACCCAGATGAGAACTTCCCCTTTTATTGTGTGCAAATTATTTTTTTAGGCAGCTGGAAACTTGTTGTGTTGACTTTTAACAAGCTTTGGAATAGGAACCAATGTAAAATGCTGCTGTAAAATGTAGTTTTGCCTAATTTACAAGAGATCCCTATAACTAGCAAGTTACTACTTCTGATATGATTTAGTAATTGATTTGTCCAATGCATGACAGTAATGTAACAGACTTAAACCTTACAAATGATTCTTAGAAGAAAAAGGTTGCTCATACACAAAAGCCATCTTGAACCACCAGCTTTTGAAAAGTCTGAGAGCGTAACCACTGTTAAACTGATGAACACCAGGAAAGTCATTGTTTCTTGTAGCAGAATGAAGCAGGAGAGTGAATTTACCAGCAGCAATTGAACCATCTCTAGCAATGACAGTGCAAAACATATCTCTAACAGGAAAATATAGCCTACGTAAATTATCTTATTAAAAATGGAATGTGAGGGTAGGAAAGACCTTTCTAAGAATCTCTATAGGCTCTTTGTAAAAGTGTTAAAAATTGACTGCTTTCTTTTTTTCAGTATAGTGCAAACCTCTTACTCTGTTAAGACAACATAGAAGAGTTAGTGAATGTGTAGAAACCTATACCTGAAATAGAGTACAAATTCTAGTCATGTTTAGGAACGGGAAGAGTGTTCGAGGTAGGGATTGCGTGACTTGCACTATAGTGTGAAAAATGCATTAACTGCAGTAGTTTTCAGTGTACAGTCTCTTGTTTCTGGCTGCTCCTGTGTTTCTGTAGACACTCGTGTAGGACTGATTTTTCTCACAAGATTTTGCTTTTAGATGCCCATATTTAATTTGGAAATTTAAGAATTCCCTTCAAAACGTGCTGAGAGAGATTTGATTCTGAAGAATCACGAGAAACGAGCAACTTCCCCTGCTGTGCAGTGGTGTATCCATAGGTACCTTTTCAGAGTCCAGTCCTGCTGAAGGTGGGTGGGTGGATACGGTCTTACCTTCAAGCAAACTTTTTTCCTTGCTGCAGTAAGAGACCCTTGATCATAAAATATTTTATTACTGCTGCTTCAAACTAAGGTATTCCTGTTTTGTCACGAGGTAGCTGAAGCAGTATCAGTATTGTGACTGACCAGGTGATCAGTAGTAGTCATTTTTTTAAAAGGCATAATACTCTTAGAGATAAGACACCATTAAAATAATTGAAGAAAAAAAAATGTATCATACTGTTTTTGTTTTAAACCTATTTTTATAGATTGTGGAAGATATACTCTTAAATGTTTATTTTGAAATACAGTAGAACTATTTTGCAGTGTTTCCCATCTCTCTGTACTCCTGTACAACTATCTGCTGTGGACCAGATGAAGATCTTTCTGTAACATTAAACTACTGTTTTTGTTCCCCACCTGAACTTACACACACAGTTTCTGAGTACCTTTGGGCTTGTGCGGCTCTGGGAGGAGGAGGATGGACAGGGAGGGAGCTGCTGGGTTTCCCTGCTCTGGGCTGGGCAGGACCCCCTGCCTTCATCCCTGGAGCGCGATGTGTTCTATAAACTAACGAAACACTACACCGTTTGCGGAGGAACATGTCACTGCAGGTTGAAGTGTGCAGTGTGAAATGCTGTTTTCTGTAGGTTGCTTTTCATTAGGGTTTAGACAATGTACGCTCAGGCTTGGGATAGAGAGATTTCTGTTGGCTGTGTATATTTCGTTAATGGATGCATGGTATAATTTATAATATATTCTATAGTGCAGACACGGCCTCTTGTGTGTTCTTTCGGGTGCCGGGGGGGTTACGGTGCCTCGGGCTCCCCCGCGGGCCCGCCCCGCTCCCTTCCGCCGCCGCGGGGCCGCCCCGCGCTTCCCCTAGTGGAGCGGGGCCTCCCGGGGGCCGGGTCGGGGTGTCGGGGTCCTGGCGAACGGAAGGACCCCGGAGGGCAGCACACGGAGGGACCGAACTCCAGCCGCTGCGCCTGTGGCGGAGTCCCGGTGCCTGCCCGGGGGAGGGGCCGCGCCTCGGGGCTCCTTCCTGAAGAGCCAGAAACGGGAACCGGGAGCGCGGGTGAAGCTCGCGCCCCGGGGCCCTCGGGAGATGGCGGGCCTGGGGACGGGGGTGGGACACCATAAGGCCCTCTCGGTGTTGGAGAAACCCAGATCCTCCAGGGACCCTTGTCCTTCCCTGCTGCCGGGGGGGGCACAGAGTCACCCCGGGCTTTTGGGAGCGTTACTGAGAGCTGATGGAAGAGACTTGGACTGTCAAAGGCCTGGGAAAACTACTTCAACTGTTATTTTTAACTTTTTAAAACAGACTAGCTTTGGGCTCTATTATTTTATTTTGTCTGGTTTTAGTTTCTGTTTGCACACTTTGATCTTAGTCTGGCTGCTGTTACTGTTGGTGACGCTGGGCTCGGCTGGGAGTGCCGAGGCCTTGATGCTCAGGTGAGTTTCCCACTGGATGCTAAAAGATTGACTGTTTAAGAGGGAGTTACTCACAGTAACTCAGCTTTTAAAGCAATTTCAGAGCTGGGCTTTAAGAATCTTGCTAAATGTGAGGATACTTGTGATCTACTACAAATACTGATGGTGCTGCTCTTGGAGGTTGGTTGACAGAAACAATTTTCTTAATGCATTTTTGTGTTGGACACCTAGTGAGAATCCTTCTTTCAACCATGGGTGGAAAACTTTCATGGTTCTGGAAAACGCTTGCTCAAAAGGAGAGTGAAGACAAACTGATCTTGCCCAGGCCACTGGAGGCTGAAGATGAAATTGCTAATTACGCCAGTATCAATGACTCTGCTGCATCTTGCGTGGGCATTGCTCGTCGAAGCTGTGTCAACTGTCCAACGTGTCAGGGAACAGGAAGGGTCCCCAGGGGTAGGTGGTGCCTGTGTGTGCTGCGTCAGTGCTTTCTGAGCCTTCTGAGGTCAGTACGTGTCTCTTTGCCTAGAGACCTTGGTTGAACCAGTTGGTCTTTGTTTTATTCACTCTAGGACCGTCCTGTTTTGGGGCCTCCAGCCCGCTTGTGACTGCTGTGGGCTGCCTTTGCTGGGGGAGGGTGGGGTGGGAAGGCAGGTGGTGCTGTTTCTAGATAATTACTCAAAGCCCACCCTGGAGCCCCTGGGAGTTGTTGTTGCTGCCCAGAGATGGGAATGCTCAAACTGAGATCTCAGCTGCATCACATCTGCCTTCTAATGGCACTGTCCCCGCATGCGGGTGGAGATGGGGCTGCTGAGCGATGCCCCGCAACGCAACTTGCTTTATTTACTCATGCACTTAGTGTGGTCTCTGATCTGCTGCCATCTCTTTCAGAGCAAGAGAAGCAGCTGGTGGCTCTGATTCCATATGGTGACCAGAGGCTGAAGCCTAGACGAACGTAAGTCCTGATAAATTTTGCCCTTTTCTCATCTTTTGAATGTTTCTTCTGCTTATGAAGGAAAGCCTCGGTCCTTTGGGTGTTCTGCTCTTTGTGGTCTGCCTTGCAGTAAGTTTGGTGTTTACTGTGTCTCCAGCAATAGCAGATGTTTGACAGTCTTCAGTCTGCAGTTGTTGGGATCTCCAGCGGTTTGTTCTGTAATGCACTGTGTCAGCCTGTGGGGCTCGGCCCTGCTGCTGCTGTGATTCAGGAGCTGGCAAATAATTCTACACAAACCCGTCCCAGTTCTCTGGCACCCAAGCTTTTATTGTCTCCCTGCTCTGAGCTGGAGCAGAACTGCAGGTGCTTGTGCTGACAAACCAAGAGAATGATTGTGGCCCTGGTGCTGTTTTGCAGGAAACTCTATGTATGTCTTGCTGTGACAATCTGCCTGCTGACAACATCCCTCAGTATTTTCTTCCTGTTCCCTCGCTCCGTTGCTGTGCTGCCTGCGGGGCTGAATGCCTCCTCCGTTGGCTTTAATGCCACCACCACCACCGTGTACCTCAACATGACGGTGAGTGCTCAGTTCACAAAGGGCGGATCTGAAGGGCTCCCCGACTGTCTCCTATGCAGCTCCATGTGTAGGCTAATGAACTGACCACTGTCTGGAGTCAGTCTTACCGTTCCCACCATTTCAAACCACTCTCTGGCTGCTTGGAATCAATGTCTAGAGCATGTTACAGCATCAGATGTGCCCTGACTGCAAGTGAGCGAGCCACACGAAGGGGCCAAAGGGGCTGTGTAGAAGCATCACTGTGATTAATTCTGGGAATCTGTTTTCTTTTGCATCCTTGGGGTGCTTGGTTGTGCCCTCTTGACTGCTGTGGGAAACAATGCAGCATACGTGCCTCCGTGGCCAGGCTGGATGTACCTCTGAGGGTTTGAAAGGGACGATGTGGTCTCGTGTTGCTGTAAGGTCACAGAAGGAGTATATTTAAAGTAGCTTTGCAACAGTAACATGGCTGTGCTGCAAGGTGATACGTGTTTTGGGTTTGTTTTCTTTCTGTTTCTCTCCCTAGAATGTGCTGAACATAACTAATAACAACTTCTACCTGGTCACGGCAGTGCAGCTGGACATAGAGGTTTTGCACCAGTCCCTGGTAGTTGGGAAGACCACCATGAAAACCCTGCTGAAGATGAGCCCTTTGAAGAGCGGCCAGGTGAGCCCTGCTGTTCCTTGCGCTTTCTCCTAAACTAATCTGGATGTCCTGGAGAGGGAGGTGCTTATTGTATCCTTGGTCCGCTCCCTTGTTATCTGTCTGCCAAACACTCAAAGCTCTTCCACATGCAGCTTCCCACATCCTGCTTCAGGAAGGGGTGTTGTAAGACTTTACATGTTGCTAAGCTTGAAGCTCACACGTTCCTGGGCAAGGAACATGTGTCTGCTCATCCGATAGCAGGCTGGGTTGTGTGCTTGCCTTAAAATGATGGCAAGCTTAAAGACAGGTTAAATAAAACCCTGGTGGGAACAGCTTGAGTACAGATGATCCATTCTTGGTGTAAAGGTCAGGCGTGTGGCCTAGATGACCTTTTTAGGGCCTTTTTAGATCTAATTTCTAATTTTATTTTCTTACCTACTGTTGAAAACAATTGTTAGGCTAGACCTTGAAATTCAGATTCAGACACCTAACGAGAGTCCAGTTCTCCCTACTTCAGATCTCAGAATTGTATACAAACTATACAAACGTAACTAGTTCTTCTATGCTTCCTGCTTTCTCTGCTGTTCACATTTGCAGATCTATTATATGGTGGCCAGTAGGATATTGGACGACAACACCTAGTGAGTAATTCTTGAAGATTTCTTCCCTTGGTTAGTAAGTAGCTCTAATGCTTATAGGCTTTTTGTGACTAGATTTCTTGTGCTGGTCCTGTCTGTAGTGCAAAGCTGAGTGAGTGTGTCATTTTCAGTTTAATGTGTGGAGCTGATCTGGATACAATTATTGCACATCTATTTTAAACTCATTTCCTTTCCCATTTATAGGTGTTCTTTGTGTAGAGTTGGCTCAACAATGTCATTGTTTCATGATATCATGATATGATGATATCAATTTAATGTCTAGGTTGTGAACTTTAAATGCTCCATTTGTGAGCTGCTAAAAGTACCTTGTACAAACTGCATTTCTCTGCAGGTGACCACAAACTGTGTGAAGTTCATAGCAACCAAAGCTGCTGTGCAGACAGGGTGGTGCATTGCACATTTTAAGGCCCATGATTACTAGATCCACAGTTACAGTTACACCAGCAAAAGCATGTTTTACTGATGTAGATACTGCTGTGCTTGAAAAACTTCACCTGCATGGCTGTTGTCAGAATATTGCAAAGACAACCTTTTTGGAGACCTTTAGGAGACCGTTTTGGAGAAGAGAAGCAATGGAATAATTGAGGACAGGAGACATGGTGCAGGCAGCTCCTGTGAAATTAACTCTCTCTCTTCTCTTGCAGTAACATTTGCACCTGGACGAAAGTCAAAGTTCACAACATTCTGCTGCATATACAGTAAGTGATGCCTGGTTCAGAGCTATGACTATCATTCATGTCACCTACGTTGCTTCTCAGCTCTCTTCAAGAAGGTCAGCAGTCACTGTTCTTGGAGACCAGGACTATCTACTGTGTGAACATGCTGTTACCCAGATAGGTGTGCTGGGGTGTGAGGACGAGATAATTCTTCTCCAAAGCCATTGCTGTCCTCAGAAGTCCCTGGATTCAGGCTTACTGACAGCTCAGGCTGTCACTGTTACTTAAGACCCGCTGAATACAGCTCCTGCTGGGACAGGTTGCTGCTGTTCTGGTCCAAGTTAGAGCTGAAACTGGTGTGTGAGACAGGGAAGCTCTTACGAGATACAGCAGTGCTAGAATACTTCCATGCAGCCATGAAAGAGTGGTCTTTATTAGGTGAGTTTAAGACAATTTGGAAAACTGTCTCCTAGTGTAGCCTGTGCCCACTAGAGGGGTCTCCCTGCTCATCTGTGTGACAGTCTCCAGGTCGTGAGTCCACTTCTGGAGGATGGACCTTTAGGTTCACCATCTGCAGACTGTTGTCACTGAGTCCATGATTCCTTCAGGAAGGAGGAACTGCTTTTGTATCATTGTCTGTTGTGCTAATCTGAACCCAGGGCTTCACCTGCTATATCTGGAAGAGGACTGTGAATATTAGGAAGAGCATTTGATTGGAGGAAGTATGTGAATCTCTTGGAGGCATGCCAGGCTGGAATTCTCCCAAGTCACTAAAGAAATGTCACTAGTGATCTGTTGAAACACAGCTATTTAAGTCTTGGTCTCCTGTTGCAATTTGAAGGGCTGTGTTGTCAAGTTTTTTGTTTTATGGGTCTTAATGCAGGTTTTAACTGTCATCAGTGCTGAGTGATGTGAAGTTTACAGGTAAAGTATGCAGAGAAGCCCCACCCTACTCAAAGCACAGTAAAAATGGTGTGTTTTGAACAGCATGGAGAACGTGGCTGTTACAAGGCAACTTTGTCCTCTATAGCTGATGCTATGGGTTGATGGACCTTTGCACTCTCTACCTGCAAGCTCTCTATTAGCCAGAAGCTGAAGACGATTCCAGCTCTCTCCACGCTTTTCTGCACCACATCTTCTCCTGCCAGTGTCACCCACTGATGGATTGCATAGGGTTAGGGAGAAAATACTTGATGCAGAAAGATAGTGATAGAAAGATAAATGCTTTTGTCTAGCTAACTCCATAAACAGCCACCCACTGTGACTTGCACTAGCACTTTGGGAACAAGTAAATGGTGAAATGGTACAGGAGTGTTGTGCTGGGGTAGGAAGCCTTAATGGGCTTCTGGAGTGGCCAAAGCATCTGTTGTGATGATAGTGATTTTGCAAAGCCTTTCTTTAATGCAGTCTGAAAGATGCTTTCCCTCTCCAACATGAGATTGAGCTGAGGGTATCTTGCCTGTGTTGTGTTCTGGGGCTACGTAATAAGGGACAAAACAGGATGGTGGTGGGAGCTCACCATGGGATCTTTATGTTCTGAGAGGTCCCATCTGGGACAATCACAAGCACAGTTCTGCTCTGCTTCTGCCTTGCAGGGGTACCCTGACCTGCACGTACCTGAGCCATTCAGAGCAGCTGGCGTTTGAGGACTACCAGTACGTGGACTGCCGGGGAAACACTACGCTACCTCACCCATCATACCACCGCCTGCCGTGACGGGGCCGGGCTGGCAGAGCTTTTGGGTGCACAGAGGAAAGTCACAGGGAGACAAATCCCTGGGGCTTCCTCTCAATCTGTGCCTTAAACAAGAGGCTCGGTGTGTCCTGGGTAAGACTTCATCTCTCATGCAAAGATGGTAACATCCCTGGCCCTATGAATGCGGACTCTGCTGCCCTCAGGTTGCAGCTTGCTTTTCTCAGTGTCTTTCTGCGGCTGATGCTCCAGCAGAGACCAGGGATGTCTCCGCACGGCTGATTGGAGTGTGCCACGCTCTGTCTCAGGCTTGCTTTGGAGGCAGTGCCTCATTAGTCAGACTAACTCTAGTTATTTCCTCCTTGCATAATATTGCACTTCTGTCCTGAATTTGAGTATTTCAAAACTTGAAAGAGACTGCAATGAGAATTTTTGGCTGGATTGCACCTACATCACCAGAACCTAATGACACTTGCCGAACCTCCAGAAGAACAAGAAACAGGATTGATGTCTGTCTCTGAGAGTCCTAAGAAAAACTGCATGTCATGCCAAAACTCTTTGTGAGCATGACTCTTGGGAGACTGCTGTGTTATGCTGTCCAGTATACGGGTGAGAATATGCATTTTTTAATACAGGTATTTTTAAAACAACCTCATCCAGTAGCTGTTCCTTATTGGCATCTGTTTTAGCGAGAAGAAAATGCATTTTGTATCGCAAAGCAAAAAGATTGCTGCTTTCCAGCCAGTGGTGTTTGGTGGCCAGAACACAGTTTGTTGTATTGTTTTCTTGTGTACTTTGGCATTTAATGCTTTCAGCTTGAACAAGCGTGAGGGAGTTCAGCTCCGGCTGGAAAAGCTCTGTTTGCACAAATACCGGGAAACAGCTGGTTTAGAACTACCCAACAGCGTTTGCTGGAGGAGCAGCCCTGGCAGCTCCCCTCCTCCCGGGACTGGCACCTGCATCCCTCCAACCACGGCGGGGTCGAACCGGGGTTGGCCGGTGCCCGGTGCGCTCCAGGCGGTGAGACCGGGGCCCGGGAGCTGCCGGCCTAACGCTTTCACTCGGCATTTTCCTGTATCTGGCCCTCTGGAGGGCAGCCCCACAGGTCGGAGCGGTTGAAGGCTGAAGAAAGGCTCTGATCCCGTCCTCAAAACGCGCCTCCTTCCCCCGCCGGGCGCCGCTCCTCGGCCGCACCGGGCAGCGCCCGCCCTGAAACGGGGATGAAGCTCCACGTCCCCCTCGTCACATCCTCGCGGCGCCGTGCGCTCCCCTCCCCGCTGTCGCGCTCCCGCTGTCACCGTTTGCACAGGGGCCATCACAAATAACGGCCCTTCTGCAGCTCCCTCCTCCGCCACAAACACAGACCTGGTGTCATAGACCGGCCTGGGCGCCGAGTCGCTCTAGTATCCCCCCGCCCTCTCGATGGTCGGCGGCGCGTCTGCCGTCACCGGCCGCTTCCGGCGCGCCCCGGATGCGGAAGTGGTGCCGGGTGTACGCGAGCGGGGGTGGAGTCATGGCGGACCTGGGGACGCTGGAGGAGCTCGCGAAGCTCGAGTACTTGTCGCTGGTCTCCAAGGTGTGCACCGAGCTCGATAATCACCTGGGCATCAACGACAAGGACCTGGGTGAGTGCGGCGGGCCCGGCCCGCGGTTGGGCGTTTCCGTGTCGAGCGCGGCCCCGGGCGCTCCTGGGGCGCGGCAGCCGGCGACCATCGCGTTGCGGGCCTGAGGGCTGTTGTCGGACAGGACGCGTTTTGCTGAGGGGCTTTTCGAATTCAGAAAAAGCTCCCTGTGATTTTCATTCAAAAATCTTGTGAGCCTGAGAAAACGCGCCGATTTGGGCTCCTGGGAAGGGAGGCGAGAAGGAATCGGAGGGCCACAGGCGAGCAGCTTTTCCCTGGGTAGATGGACGCGGCTGGTGACTGTGTTGCCGGGAGAGCAGCCTTTATCTAATCATAAAGTATTTATACTCCTTCTTTATTATTTGTTCTAATTTACTTTCTGCTTCTCCTTCGCAGCCGAGTTTGTGATAAGTCTTGCTGAGAAAAATACTACATTTGACACATTTAAAGCAGTTCTTCTAAAGAATGGTGCCGAGTTCAGTGTAAGTGAACGTTATTTAGCTCTTTTTCTTGTCCTGGTGTATTTTATAGAGCTTTTTGTTTTAAAGAGAGTGGTGGGAGGGATAATTATTGGTTTTCTCCAATTAGAAACAATGCACTAATTATCTTTTGAGTGTTTTTGTCTTATCAAGCCACGTCTCCCTCTCTCTTCTTTTTTTTTTTTTTTTGTTTTATTTTTAAACTTTTGTAGTTTTTGTGAGGCATCCTTCTGAGGTGCTGAACTGTTTATTGTCTTGTTGCACATATCAAATATGGAAGAAACAACTTTTCACAAAGGCAAATGTTGTCATAAGTCCTTTCATGATACTTAGATGCTGGATTTATGAGTTCCTCAGAAACAACTGTAGTTGGATCAAATAGATGATTGAAAATGACAAGTAGAAAAGTCACTTAAATGGAACTTCATAATAGTTTTCAGATTCAATTTATTACATATTTTTAGGATGTACACAAAGTCTGGTGATACCTTCTTAAAATGAACCTGCATCTTCAGAATTGAGCATTTTTTTGGTCCTGCTAATAAACCCTTACTTTTGCCTTCTAATAATGGAAATTATTAGAAGTAAAATTGTAGTAATTTCTTAAATTAAAGTATTTCATTGCATTTTTCAGGATTCCCTTATTAGTAACTTGTTGCGTCTCATACAGACAATGCGGCCTCCACCAAAACCATCTACGAGCAAAGGTATGCGTAATCTTGTTCCTCTTGTCGGTTCAGTGTAAAAAGGAAAACAAAACTCTTAGTCTTTTGTAGTTTTTTGCCGTGTTTGGTGAGATTGATGTAGTTATTATTCTAGTCTTGCAAGGCAAGACTTGGTGTCTTACTGTAGCAAGAGGAGCCTCTATGTTGTTAGTGGGAGATTAGCAAAGCTGTTTAGGCACTAAAAACTTACTGAGTACACTATTTTGAGTGTTTATATATTTCACAGATTCATGAATAATCAGAATTGTATTTGCAGGAAGGTAATATTGTAATCTTTGAATTGAATCTCTGTAACATCTGTATCAACCTTTGCATTCAGATGAAAGTTAAACCTACAGAAAAATCAAGAGTGAATCATTCTAGCTCTTCTAAGTTTGGGTGGTTTTGTTTGCTCTTTTTTTGTTCTAAATCTCAAAATCAGAGACAGTTGTCAAACCCAAATCGGAGAAGGAAAAGTTGAAGGAATTGTTTCCAGCCCTTTGCAGGCCAGACAATCCCAACATCAGGGTAAGGTCATAATTTCAGATTTCTTTTGTATGTGAAAACATAATTTTTTTAAACCTTTTTTTTTTCTGTTTCTCCTTAATGTGAGTGTCTTCTGCTAGTGCATGGATAAAAGTGGACTATGAGAAATGAAATATAGAAGACGCAGAAGGCTGGTATTATTGCACGTAGTTATCAGGAACAGCTGTTGCAGCGATTGCCACGTTGATGCTTTCTGCAGAATACCTGGAAGATGAGGCTTTTGTGACATGAAATTTGTTGCCTTTCTTACATAATGTTCAAAGTAATGATGGATTACAAACTAGATAAAAATTTTGGACATTCAGATGCTACAAGGGACTTGCTCTTTATATTTCTGTAATAATTTGAAGTGTTGAGATGAAGCTGTCTTTTGTATAAAAGCAAAATTGTCTCAATATTGTATCAAAATACCGGGAAGCTTTTTTTTCCCCCTTATTTTATATATGCTTTCTGATCTTTTTAAATCTTGCTTCCTTTCTAAATAGATATGCTCTTGCTTGTTCTTTCTGTAAATTGATTCTCTGTGACAGACTTGTTATCAGCCTTCTTACAGAACTCTTCTCTGATCCCACAGAATATGTTGGATGAAGATGATGTGAAAGTGGCGGCTGATGCACTTAAAGAACTTGAAGCTCTGATGCCTAGTGCGGACAGGCAAGGCAAGCAACGGAGCAGCGATCACCGGTGCGTTTCCAGTGTGTCTTTAGGGGATGGGTGTTACCTGTTGCTCTGTTCTTATGTGGAATTTCACTGCAAATACGTAATGTTTGTTTGTTAGGGTGAAGAAAAAGAGGAAGAGTCGAAGTCGTAGCAGGGATGGGAGACGAAGGCACAGATCTCGGTCTCGGTCTCGTTCTAGGACTCGGGACAAGAACAGGGGAAAATCCAGATACCGGTCAAGGAGCAGAAGTCGGAGTCCCAGTAGGGACCATAGGGATCGAGAGAAGTATGTTGAGAAGAGCAATGACAGATGGAGAGACAAACACATTGACCGTCCACCACCTGAGGAGCCTTCCATTGGAGACATTTACAATGGCAAAGTCACAAGTATAATGCAATTTGGATGCTTTGTGCAGCTGGAAGGACTAAGGTACCTTCTGATGTTCACAGTAAATCCAGTACTATTCCATTTGAGTTCTCTTGTCTGCCAGTATCTTAAAGAGGTGATGAGGCTGGAATAAGGTATTCTGGGTTTTGATGCTAAAGTAAAGATCTGTTTCAGAAAAATGAATTTGACAGCAGAGAATGTTCTCCTTATAAAAAACAGTTTATGAATGTACACAAACAGTCAGTTGACAACAAAATATTTTAATGCAGGCTCTTAACGATGTGAAGGACTGTCAAAGTAATAAAGCACATCTCACGCCCTCCTGATTGTCTCGCCTACAGGAAGCGTTGGGAGGGCTTGGTCCACATCTCAGAGCTTCGAAGAGAAGGACGGGTTGCCAATGTTGCTGATGTTGTGAGCAAAGGACAGAGAGTAAAAGTCAAAGTGTTATCCTTTACTGGATCCAAAACCAGCCTGAGCATGAAGGTATGGAAAACGTAATATAGTGCTTATAATAGTTTGTGGTGCCAAAATTTTTAAAGAGTACTCCTCTTGCTGCTTTTTTCTCTTTGTGATGAAAATTGATACAAAAAGCCTTCAAGTGGGAGTTAAAAAAACTCTGTTCTGTGTTCGTGACCTATTATTTACTCATTTTCTGTAGGTTCTTGTTTTTGATGTAAAGTTCCTAACAATTTTTTGACTTGGCGCGTTAGCTAAGTGAGAAGGCAGACCTCAAGCTGTTGCTATGTTTGTCTTCCTCTTTCAGTCTGAGAGAAGCATTTAACTTTAAATGAAATCGCTGCCATTGCCAAAGCAGGTCAGCGTTCCAGGCCTTGGGTTGTACTTACCCCATAATNAAAAAAAAAAAAAGCAAGCATGCAAAATAGCATTTTCTGTGTATGGGCTGCTGTTGGCAGTAGTCTTCCTGAGTGATATATTCTGCGGTTTCTCTTGTGGTAGAAGCAGCACCAGTGTTAGTAGATAAGGAGAAGCACAATGTACTTACAGCTGCTTGATTAATCAATCTAATGTAGGATGTTGATCAAAGCACTGGGGAAGACTTGAACCCCAACCGGAGGAGAAACCTGGTTGGAGAAACTAATGAAGAAATCTCTATGAGAAACCCAGACAGACCCAGTCACCTGTCCCTGGTGAATGCTCCGGAGGTAGAGGATGACAGCCTTGAACGAAAACGCCTTACCCGAATTTCAGACCCAGAGAAATGGGAGATTAAACAGGTGGGTTGTCTATTCAGGGAAACAGGGTGTCAGTCAGTAAAATTGCTAGGGAGTTTAATGAACTAGAATATAGCTCCTTGATTGTTTGTTTGTGTAACTTATTTCTTACCTCTACATTGCTGCCTTCTTGTGATTTGGGACTCCTAGCTTAATGCTAACTATGAAGTTAGCCCTGCTTTTTTGCAGGAGGTTGGACCAGGTAACCAGAGATCATTCTGAGCTGGGGGATCCTGATCCTTATTGACACTTGGGTGGTATTTGATTATGAATGCAGTCCTGCATGAGCCAGCTGTCTCATACTGATGGTATTTAGAATAACAAAAGGACTGTTTGCTCAGAGGCTGGAAGACTTGGGCAGACTGTGCCAGAATGCAGGACCATTCCTTTGTTCTGAGATCACAACATTCCTTTGTTCCTGTTTTACAAGTCTGGCAATAGCATTAGAACTGAGACCTCTTACTCGTGAGTTGTGTTGTGTTCGTTAGTGGGGACAAATTAATGTTGTATTCGTTCTGTTTCCAGATGATTGCAGCCAATGTGCTTTCCAAGGAAGAGTTTCCTGACTTTGATGAGGAGACTGGGATTCTTCCTAAAGTTGATGATGAAGAAGGTAGTGTTTCTAAGTAGTCTTATTTTATTGTAAATTCCATGTCTTTCTGGATGCATTTTGATTTAAAAAGAGGTGATGGTATAAGTGGATGTTAAGCATCTCACTGTCATCTGAAACATTAGGAACTAGTGTTGCTCTGGCCTTACTATTAATGACACTTGGATGTGCTCTGTTTGTGCATTCATTTTATTTGTGGTGTTTTCACTTTTAAAACTACTAAATTACATTATAATCAAGAATACACAGAAAGCACCATTTGAAGAGGTACTTTTATGTACCTGGAAGAAGATGTTTAACTTTTATAGAAAAGTTGTCACTTGTGAATTTTAGATGAGGACCTTGAAATTGAGTTAGTTGAAGAAGAGCCACCCTTCCTTCGAGGTCATACTAAACAGAGCATGGATATGAGTCCCATCAAAATAGTAAAGGTAAGAGATTTCCAGGACTAAAACAAATATACTTGATTTAATTAAATAAATAATTGGGATTTTAACAACCGGTTTTCCACCTGGACATTACTGAGAGCCCTGAAAATCATTACCACTGAACTGAGGATCCTTTCTTTACTTATAAAGCCGGTTTCTTACTTTAACTGGTGACAGTGAAGTGGAATAATTGAGCCAAAATGCACATCAGCCTGCAGCAGCAACCGTTTCACACAAGCATGTTAGAATATGCTTTCTCTTTTCTGCTTTTTCTTGATTTCGAAAGTAGAAGGTGGTAGAGAAATACTTCTTTTTCATTGGCTGTACCTATAGTCCTTCTGACTGGACATTGTAGGGATGCTCCATATTAGTCATGACTGCAGAAGTTTGTGAGGCTGGGCTAATGGAAATATCCCGGAACTCAAAGAGATAAAAAGTTAACATCTTCTAAAACATCTTCAGAAGAGGCTTCTAAAGGACAGTGGCGATAAAGAGATAATTGAAGGGTTGGGAGTGCTTGAAATCTTAACTTTTTTCTTGCTTTCCAGAATCCAGATGGTTCCTTGTCCCAGGCTGCAATGATGCAGAGTGCTTTAGCTAAAGAAAGACGAGAACTTAAACAAGCCCAGAGAGAAGCAGAGATGGATTCTATCCCCATGGGACTGAACACACACTGGGTGGATCCTCTCCCTGATGGTATGTCTGAACACATCTGAGTCTAAACTGTGCCTTTTTTGTGACAGTTGAGTAAGCCAGGAGAAACGTCTTGACATAGCGTTTGTCTGCCTTACTTCAGAAGGAAGACAGAGGAGAAATGCTTTTCTGCTGTAGTGGAAATAGGAATGTCAAGGGAAATGTACGGGTATATCCTGCTGTCCTTCAAGGATGCACTACTAAAAGGTGTGATGGATAGTGAAGCAATTTTTTTACATGGAAATTAATGTAATAGTGGGGGTATACATGTAGAAACTTAAAAAATACTTAAACACGCACGTGTGAAAGTCTTGAATAATGGAACAGTAGGAGCAGGATCCGTCGGAGTCTGTGCTGTGTGAAGCTGAATGTAATGGTGAAGTTTCCTTTTCTAGTGGATGGAAGACAAATTGCCGCAAACATGCGGGGTATTGGGATGATGCCCAATGACATCCCAGAGTGGAAGAAACATGCATTTGGTGGCAACAAAGCTTCTTATGGTAAGAAGACCCAGCTTTCCATCATTGAGCAGAGAGAGAGTCTCCCAATCTTCAGACTGAAGGAGCAGCTGATACAAGTAAGATTCTTGAAATGGCATTATTGCTTGAACAAGCGACATTTTAAAATCACAGAATGGTTTGAGTTGGAAGGGACCTTAAAGATCATTGAGTTCCAACCCTCTGCCCTGGGCAGGGACACCTCCCACTAGACCAGGTTGCTCAAAGCCTGGCCTTGAACCCCTCCAGGGATGGGGCAGCCACAGCTTCTCTGGGCAACCTGGGCCAGGGTCTCGCCATGCTCACAGCAAAGAATTTCTAGCTGAGATCTCATCTCAATCTCCCCTCTTTTAGTGTAAAACCATTACCCCTCATCCTGTGGCTCCCCTCCCTGATCAAGAGTCCCTCTCCAGCTTTCCTGGAGCCCCTTGAGGGACTGGAAGGGGCTCTAAGGTCTCCCTGGAGCCTTCTCTTCTCCAGGCTGAACAGCCCCAGCTCTCTCAGCCTGTCCCTGTAGGAGAGATGCTCCAGCTGTCAGAGCATCTTTGTGGCCTCCTCTGGACCCACTCAAACACATCCATGTCCTCCTTATGTTGGGGGTCTCCTGAGGGGAGAGTAGAGAGGGGTAGAATCACCTCCCTTGCCCTGCTGACCACGCTTCTTTTGATGCAGCCGAGGATGCGGTTGGCTTTCAAAGAGTCCACAACTCTTTCAGTATGACTGTCCAGCCAATTCCTTAGCCGCTGACTGGTCCATCCATCAAATCTATGTCTTGCCGATTTAGAGACAAGGATGTTGTGCAGGACAGCGTCAGATGCTTTGCACAAGTCCAGGTAGATGATGTCAGTAAAAATATTCTTGGTTCAGCTTATTGACATTTGAATAGCCAGTTGATAATTTTACGTGCAGAACTGTAGTTCACAATAATTATTTTAAATTATTTTATATACCTGTCTATTTTAACCAAGCTCCAGATATTTATTGACATAAATCAAAATTGAAACTAGGATTGTGTTGCAAGGGATGAGTCAGCCAAACAGTTAAGTAGTTTGCTGACTTGATCAGTAAGAACACTTGTATGACTTTTGGTCTGGGTCAGCTGGAGCAAGAGCAGGAGATGCTCAGTTTACTCCTAGATGTACTGTATTGATTTTCTTGTTGTTGTTTTTAAATTTTGACAAGTGTATTTTGATTTTTTTAGGCTGTGCATGACAACCAGATCCTGATTGTTATTGGAGAGACAGGATCTGGGAAAACAACACAGATTACCCAATACCTGGCTGAGGCAGGTTACACATCAAGAGGAAAGATTGGATGTACTCAGCCTCGCAGAGTGGCCGCAATGTCTGTTGCGAAGAGGGTGTCCGAGGAGTTTGGTTGCTGCTTGGGACAAGAGGTGAATTTCCATGCCAAAGAACATGTCAAAATAAGCATGAGGAGAAGTAGGAAAAATCAGTACTGGAGCTAGTTTGCTTGTTTGTCCATGTGTTTGTTCCCTTGTAGGCTGTAAAATAAGCTTGCAGAATTAAAGGTGCTAATAACTTAATTCTGTAGCTTCAGTTTTGGTGCAACTCTTCCTTCTAGGTTGGCTACACCATTCGATTTGAAGACTGCACTAGCCCTGAAACTGTTATCAAATACATGACAGATGGTATGTTATTGAGGGAGTGCTTAATAGATCCTGATCTGACTCAGTATGCCATTATCATGCTGGATGAAGCCCATGAGAGGACCATACATACAGATGTGCTCTTTGGGCTACTAAAAAAGGTAACGTAGCATTTGATTTATTGCTTCAGTGTCCTCTGTATGCTGTGTATGGGTAGGAGTGCACAGGGAAAGGCAAAGTTGTACAAGTCAAGTTCATTCGTGTACTTGAAGAGTCTCTTCTGAAACAAAGCAAATGCTTCTAAGGGTTTATAGTCCAAATTTTCATGAGATGGGCCTCTGTGTGAAGATAAAGCCAGCAAAATTCAGCAGAAACAATGAGAATTGGCAGTCCAGGATCCTCATAATGAGGGATGAGCAGAGGAGTGTTCTTGCTTTGCTCTTCCGTCTCTGACAAAGGCTTTCTGTGATAGGTGCTGCTAAGAAATGTTTGAAATGTGACCTTAGTGGTCAATTGTTTGAAATTCTGGCTGCTGATATGAGCTGCCCCTCTACTCAGACATCAGAATGCCTGATATTACTGGTCGTATTTCTCTGACTTAAGTCAAGTGCCATGTGTTAATAGTCCCAAAGGCAATAAATGACGTGAACTTTCTGTCCTGCTATAGACAGTGCAGAAACGGCAGGATATGAAGTTGATAGTGACGTCAGCAACACTGGATGCTGTGAAATTCTCTCAATATTTCTACGAAGCACCGATCTTCACAATTCCTGGCAGAACATACCCAGTAGAAATTCTGTACACAAAGGAACCAGAAACAGATTATTTGGATGCCAGCCTTATTACAGTAATGCAGATCCACTTAACAGAGCCACCAGGTGAGTGGGGAATGGTCAGGGTGGCTGGTGATTCAAGGACTCCAATACCTCTGAGCAAAGTCTTTCTATAAGTCATGGGTCGTGTATTAGTAATGTGAGAAAAATGCTCTCAGCACTGTCCTCTGTTGTTTGCAAATAGGGTAAATAAAATGCTGAAAAAGTTGGGTGAAAGACTGAAGTATGTTGCTTCTGGCTAAGAGTTGTTGCCCAGGGGCTAGCAAAAGTTGAGGATTCTGTGCTTTAAATGGAGAAAGTGAGGGATGGCAATGTGGTAATGCGGGAGCTGTACTGAACAGAATTAATTCTGTGGATGTTTTAATTTACTTCCTGTGTAGGTGACATTCTGGTGTTTCTGACTGGTCAGGAAGAGATTGACACAGCCTGTGAAATCCTCTATGAGAGGATGAAATCTCTAGGACCTGATGTTCCAGAGTTAATTATCCTACCTGTATATTCAGCTTTACCCAGTGAAATGCAAACCAGGATTTTTGACCCAGCCCCACCAGGAAGCAGAAAGGTAATTTCAGTTAAGTATGGCTTCATCTTCCGCTGACACGTTTTAATAGCGGGCTGTATTACGCTGCTAATCAGATGTCTCCTTTTTTTTTTTTTTCTTTTTTGGCACTTCTGATTCTGTTAGTTACAACTGCAGACAAAATGAAGTAGTTTTGGAGAAACGGTGGCTTATGTAGCTTAGAGCACATTTTTGGTTGCATTCATGCCTATAAGTGTTATCTAAGCCTTCGAAAATGTACATAAAAACATCTGGGTTAGCAAACCTCTGTGTGGGATGTTCTTGGTGTGTTTTTTAATGCTACCTTTAAAGGATATTAGCTTCAGTGAAATCTAAATGCAGTTCTTGTTGGATGGATGTAAATTTCCTACCAAACAGCTAATGACTATCTAGAGATACATTCTCTAGAAGATTGTTCTCTACATATGGACTGTGTTTGAGTAATAGGCAAAAATTGTCCCTGAAGTCAGCGCAGTCTGCTTACAAACATGTAATGATCTTTCAATTGCTTTTAATTATGAATTTTATCATGTTCTTTTCTCATATTGTCCAAATCTAAACCAAATGTAGATACTTAAAACCTATTAATCTCTGACTGTAGCACGTTTCTTCTTTCAGTGTTAAATGATAGTAGTTGCATTTATAACAAATTGCTGGTATCATGTAGAATGTTTAGTTCTAAGTTGAGCAGCATGATTGGCTTGGCAACCAGAGACAGAATTGGTACTGAATCAAACTGTTGTTTGCAGGTTGTCATCGCTACTAACATTGCCGAGACATCTTTGACTATTGATGGGATATATTACGTAGTTGATCCAGGCTTTGTGAAGCAGAAAGTTTATAACTCGAAGACTGGAATTGACCAGCTGGTTGTTACACCAATTTCACAGGTAGGCACTCTGTATTTGACAACTTTTTTTTTTTTTTTTCCTGCTGGTAATGTGTATCTTGATGATGTGGCGTCCAAGCACATGGAAGCAAAGTGAGACAATGATAAAACCACATTTCTGATAACTCACTCAGACTCCTTGAGGCTGTGCCTGAGGAATGCGTACTCTGCACTGAAATGCAGTACAATGCGTTGCACTGAAATCTCTGTCTATTAATACAATTAAAATTGTGAACAATTATTTTATTTCACTTGTTTTCACCTGTGCCTGTTTGCACCTGTTCATTGAGATGCCTTTTTAACTTTAGGCTCAAGCAAAGCAACGAGCAGGAAGGGCTGGGAGAACAGGACCAGGAAAGTGCTATAGGTTATATACAGAACGTGCTTATCGAGATGAAATGCTAACCACCAATGTGCCTGAAATCCAGAGGACAAATCTGGCCAGTACAGTACTTTCCCTGAAGGTGGGTATTTCACCAACATCACCGTAAGTTTTTCAGTAAATTCAGTTTCTGCCTTTACGAGCCTCATGAAGTACTTCTGTAATTGCAGATCCTTCCAGTGCACAGAGGTATTTTGAGTGGGAGACTGCATCAAATGCAGTTCTGAGGCACTGGAGCTTACTCCTGCGTTTTTGTATTGAGGGTTATAATGTTGAATATCCACCTAATTTACAAGTCTCAGCTGCACAGAACAGTTAGTTGCAGGAGGTTTGAGAAACCGGAATCTTATGGGCCGTACACATGGCCTATGTAAGGTACATTTATATTCTTAACAGATAGGACACCCTGTTTTAGGGTGGTTTTTGATCTCCAAACATATGTATACCATCCCTTTGGCAGGCTGCAAACTGGATCTAACCCAGTACATAGCAGCTGGGGAAGCTGTTGCCTTTCCCCCTTTCTGGGAACAAGAGGGAAGGGTGGAGACGTGTTCAGTGTCCATTGGAGCTGTGAAGCCACACTGGTTTATAAGGCAGGAGTCCTCAAAACTGGCATGTGTGTCTCCTCGATGGAATCATCTTGCTTGAGAAGTATGGAACAGTACCAAAGAAACAGACTGGAAGACTGGATGGTGGGTGAAAGGCATGGGCCAATGTGGATTATCTCACATGTAGAAATACAGCCCTGTATTCATGACTGTGGTTACAGTCAAGATAACGACATGAGGCTAGGGTTGCTTAAAGTTCTGTAGTGCCTCATTGTTTGATGGTTATACGTCTCTCGCTGGAGTTTGGTGTCTTTCTTCTCAGTGTTTTAGCTGGGTTTTCTCTGGTCCCTTTGTTCAGGCCATGGGCATCAATGATTTGCTCTCCTTTGACTTTATGGATGCTCCCCCGATGGAAACTCTTATAACGGCCATGGAGCAGCTCTACACTCTGGGAGCTCTGGATGACGAGGGACTGCTCACGCGACTTGGGCGCAGGGTAGGCAAAATAGAATACTTCTTAGTGCTGGCTGGGTTGCAAATATTTAGAGGGTGACATGAGAGTAGTTGTATAGCGCTATTGCCTAGCACTATGAGTTTCTTTTTTCTATTGTTCTCTTGTGTGGTAGCTTTCCACGTACTGCTTACGTATCTTCTGCTTTTTGAGGAGCAGCTATTTATTACTCCTTATTCATTAGGTTACTTTTATTAATGTCTAAACGTTTCCTGTAAGTTTTAGGATTTTCTTCTGATAGTGCATATAGACAAATAATTTGTGTCATGGTGAGTAAAGTTATTTTGGGTAAAACATACTGCTTTGGAAGAGAAGCATGGAAGAGAGGGCTTTGCTGTCTTTTGCACTGAGAGCTCAAGATTTTTCCAAGATGCTGCAGGGTGCCCTGAATCCGGTTTCTTGCAGATGGCGGAATTCCCCTTGGAGCCTATGTTGTGTAAGATGTTGATCATGTCTGTACATCTGGGATGCAGTGAGGAAATGTTGACAATAGTATCCATGCTGTCTGTACAGAATGTGTTCTACAGGCCAAAGGTAAGGAACGTGGCCAAGGAGCTGCAGTGTCACTGTTTGGGTGGGTTTTGTGTGGCTGCCTCGGGTGTTAGAGAGTGAGCGTATGTGCCAAAATGAACCTGTAGCTCATTTTGAGACTCTGCTCATACATCATGCATTTCTGATGTACCTTTTGGTTACACACCCTGTAGATAAGAGTGTTGGTAGTTTCTTTGTAGACAGGAAGATGGCAGTTAGGAGTCTCACATCCTCTTTTGTGTTTCCCAGTAAACACATACAATCCTAAGCCAAGTCAGTCCCAGCTCTGGAGTTTGCAATGCCTTTGTCATTTTCAGATAAACAGAATGTATTTCTTCATGACAGTCCTATCCTGTGCTGATTTCTTTTAAGTCAGCAAGCAGCAGACTATGGTATGGTATCATTCCTCAACAGCAGGCTCCCCTTGAATCCATTATTGCTTCATTATGATGGCTATAGTTTTGGCTCAGTGAGAGCAGTCCCAGTGACCTTTAGATTCTCATCGCTTGGTCTTAGTAACTCACCACTCAAAATTTTGTGTTATCTTCTCGGTCTTACATCATGTTTTTTTGGTAGACTTAAAATGTCATGGTATGAGTGACAAGGAGTCCATGTCCTCCTTCATGTTGCACAAGGATTGTCTCTACAATGTAGATTCTTGATTGACTCATATTTTATATGTTAGGATAAACAAGCACTTGCTGATCAAAAGAAAGCCAAGTTCCATCAGACAGAAGGGGACCACCTCACTCTGCTGGCTGTGTACAATTCCTGGAAGAATAATAAGTTTTCAAATCCCTGGTGCTATGAAAATTTTATCCAGGCCCGATCCTTACGCAGGGCACAGGACATCCGCAAGCAGATGCTGGGCATTATGGACAGGTGAGAATGTCAAGAAGGACAAGTAGTGACTTCGTTTTCTTAGTGTTCTTATGCTGTAGTAGCTAAACTAAATTTATTAATCTAATGTTGGTAGCTGCACCCAAATCTGGAGAACACGAATTTATTTCTCTCTAACTCTTGTCTGGCAGGCACAAGCTGGATGTGGTATCCTGTGGGAAGGCAACAGTTCGAGTCCAGAAGGCCATCTGTAGTGGTTTCTTCAGAAATGCAGCAAAGAAGGATCCGCAGGAAGGTTATCGGACACTCATTGATCAACAAGTAGTTTATATCCACCCGTCCAGTGCTCTCTTCAACAGGCAGCCAGAATGGTAAGGAAGGCAATATCATGTAATTTTCTATTTCAGTTCAGACTTTATAAGTGAGAAGCTTGTGGTGTGCACTATTTTGGAGTACAGATCAAAGTATAGGCTGCTGATTTCTCAGCAATGAGCAGAGGGAGTAAAGTTTCAAGTCTGCTTTTGCCTCTTTCTGCTGCTAAAATTAATGCCTGTGCAGAGATGAGATTCACTGTTTGAGCCAAGGCCAGGCCTGGAGCCTGCGGTTCTGTGTTTCTGTATTGTGGAAGTGAGTTTAAAACACTGAGTATTGAGGGTGGGAGTGAGTAGAGAGAGAATTATTTTAAATTGGATTAAGTAGTTCTGTGCTGAAGAGTAGTTGTGAAGTAGGAGAGGGAAAAAAAAATGGTAGCTCTTCTGGATGGTTCTTTTGGACCCTGCATTGGAGTTTATAAGGAACTTAAGCTGAAGGAGGGTGAAATAGAGGTAAAGGGGCAAGCTCAGATACTCCAGGCTTGCTTTATCTCCTCTTATTGGGAAAAACTGATATCCAGAATTGCGGTCCCTTTTCACAGGGTGGTGTATCATGAACTGGTGCTGACCACCAAGGAATATATGCGTGAAGTGACAACTATTGATCCTCGCTGGCTGGTCGAATTTGCGCCAGCTTTCTTCAAGGTTTCTGATCCAACCAAGCTGAGCAAACAGAAGAAGCAGCAGCGGTTGGAGCCCCTGTACAATCGCTATGAGGAGCCCAATGCTTGGAGGATATCACGTGCGTTCAGACGACGATGAGCCTGGTTCCCTCGTGGACTCTTACTCATTTTATATTTGTGGGATGCTGAGTTGAAGCTTACCTACAAAATGAACAGAAAATAAGTATTTTCTAAGCAAAAGCACAAGGGGGCGATGTGTGCTCATGTCAGCTACCCCTCAGGTGCCACGGCTCCATGAAAAAGGTCCTGAGTCTCCTAGGTGTGTTGCATCGTTTCAGAAATGGTTCTTGCAGATTTCTTTAGTCATTCCCCTTTTAAGACACAAAACCTGAGACTCGGAAATCAGGGCACTGTGCTGAACAACAAAAAAAAGATAACAATTTAAAAATAGTTGTCCACCAACCTAACTGTTCAGAATGACCAGACAAGTACAGGCTGGAATAATTCATCCCGCTAAAAGGGATTTATTTCTACTTACGTTCTTGGACAGTGGCAGCTTTTTGGGAGCTGCTCGTTCTCCATTTTTCCTATTTTATGCATTTTCCTGTTAAGTGTAACTATTTGGCTTTTATGCAAGCCTTCTGTGGTAAGATATTTAGTATCTGTGGTGTTGGGATAAGGCAGGAAAGATCCCTCGAAGTCCAGCTAGAATGTCAGTAATACTTGGACAATGGCAGAGGTCAGACTGTGAGTCTTATCCTTCATCACCATCTCCTGCGTGCTGAAGGCTAATATGTCAACTGGTAATTAACCGCATCCACTCTGGAGCACGGCTCTGTCTGTGAATGTAAGTCGTTACAGATGTTTAGACTTTCTATACAATGTGTCATGTGTTTTATTTCCACTTACAATGTTTTGTGACATCATGACTTGTTTTTTTTAATAGAATATGCTCTTACAGCTAAAATGTCTGTAAAACATTGTGTAACAGTTCCTTGTTTAAAAAAAGCAATTGGCTATTCAGCGTGTGCTATGTCATGCTGAAGCTATCTGTAAATTATTTTTCCTGTTGCAAGCAGATGAAACTTATTTGACTCCATAGCTGCAAATACCTTTTTTTTTTTTTTTTTTCTTTCCAAATTGGGACATTTGCTAAAATTCTTGTTGAAATGAGTAGAATGAAGTTGGCTGGTTTTTTTACACTCAGTGAATTTGAAGAATGTTTCACATAGAAAAATAGTTACAGTAGAAATCTGTACGTATGTACAAAGGTGAGCAGGAATGTTGTATATACTGTTTTATTAGGTTGTATAAATGTCCTGAACTTTCCTGTGGTGTTACATTTTCTTAAATAGAATTTAAAAGTTCCTACATTTGGAGGCTTTTTACATCATGGCATTAGGCAGAGGAGGTTTGGCCTATTGACTACTCTTCTGAGCGTGTTCTTCCACAAACTCTGCAGCTGCATCTGTTACTGTTTTCTATGAAAATGTGCACTTGACTTTCAAAAGTCAAATGAAAGATGTACAAGAGAAAATGTGCACTGTGGAAGTCCTGGTTGTACAGCATACTTTGAGGTATTTCTGTTCCAAATTAATTTTGTGTTTGCTTCTCCTGTGTAGCCTCTTTCTGACTTAGGGTAGCAGAAAACATCAACAGCGAGGATTTTCTTTTTTGAAGTGAATGATTGTCATCTGTTCTATGTGTGTTTTTTCTTTCTTTGTGTAATTTCTTCAGTAATTACCTCTAATTAATTTACAAAAACTTTTCCATGTCAACCTCAGCTGCTTGCTTTGGGAATACCCCCTATGCAGAATGAGCCTGTGAAACAAGGATGCTGGCTTACAAACTTGAACCACTTATAGGTTTTTTGTTTTTTTTTTTAAACAGGTTTTATCAACCTGTTACTGCCCTGAGGTTTCTGAGAGTAACATTCTAATGTCTTTTCCTGTTTATGTGATTTTTAGTTGGTTTATCGTGTATAAAAATCTGAAAATAAGCTGCCTGATCCCAGGATAGAGCCACAGACTGTTCTGTCAGTACTTGCATCACTGAAAGTGTTCCTTGAGCTCTCCTGTGTGAGGTGCTTGTATAAGCACTTCCCAACCTGCCTCTGTCTAAATGAACTGCATTGTTTTAAATGGTATAAATTGTAGAACTTTTGGTTCATTTTGACTGTACTGAGTTAATGCACTAGAACTGGTAACACAAGTTCCTTATTTAGAGGAAAAAATTCTGCCAACAGAGGCCATGGACCTACTCCCAAATATTTTTGGAGGTGTTACGTTTATCGTAACTGCTAAAAAATTCCTGAGTAATACAAGTACGTGTGTGCACAATCTTTGCATGGCCCTTTGTCAGCAATAATTTGTCTCCTTGCCTTGAGCAGGTCCTTGTGCTGCAGGCTCTGCTGGCAGGGAGTGGAGGTTTCTGTGCCGGAGGAGATGCGCTGGCCCTGTCTCCAGTCTCACAGGCCAGGAGGAGAGAGATGCCCTTGTCCTGTTGCCCATCTCATTACTGCCAGCAGCAGCAGCAAATACAGTGTCTGAAAGGTCTGTCCTCAGGCTTGGGTGGCTCGCTGCTTCCAGTAACACTTGGTTAAGGTGTTGAAAAGAGGCTTCAGCTGTAACAAAGGGGAAAGTTTGGGCTGGTGAAGCACTGGGGTTACTCTTGCATCTGCTGGCAGAGACCAAACAGTAGTTGGCCACAAGTGAACAGCAGGAAAAGCAGGGGTACATACAGGGTGAGAATACCTGAGCAAGAATAAACTGCAGGATCATGAGTGCGGTTCCCACAAGAGGTTGGCAATATGGCACCTGCCTTCACGGCAGGGAGGGGGCTGTAGGTGAATGCTCAAGCTAGGGTTGCTTTTTTTTTTTTCCTCCTAGAAGACCAAGGAGCAATGTGAAATGCTGAATGATTCTCTGAGGAATTCTAAGCCATCTGTGAACCTCTCTACTCCTTAAATGTGGAACATTCAATGCAAGTAACGTGCACTAAGCGTTGCTGGTTCCCGTCCCCTCTCTGGTTTCCTGGAGGTTAACATGGTATCCTTGGCCTGCTGGGGACCTCATTCTTCTTGTGGAGACGTGAATCTTTCTGAACAGATGGAGCAAACAATCCTCAGTCTCAAACTCCAGCAGCATGTGCCATAGGCCAGTTTGCACATGTTGGCTGATGGTCAAAAGCTAAAGATTCACAGCAAAAGAATACCTGACACATTGGTGTGTACACACACACTTGCACACACCCAAAACCAACCTTTTGCCCTAATGCAAGAAAGACAAATAAGATTTTTACAGCCTGCCCCACATATGCTCCATCTGTTACAGTGACTACCTTAACCTCATTAAGGGGCTTGTTACTAGAGCGGGTGTGACAGCAACGTGCTACTTACACAATGGGAGGTTTGTTTTTCAGTAATTCGGTTTTCATGAGATTCCTGTGACAATTGCAGAAAGCTGTGATACTGGCCCATTAGCAGTTTCATGGAATTTTTCATTTATGAATATATTGTTCTTTCAAGCCAGCTGGGAATACAGTGAGTAAGTGTCTGATTTTAGCAAATGCGTTTTGTATATGTTCTGTAACCAGCATAAATCCTCTGGCTGGTCTGTCCGTACGCTGGAGGTGGAGGAGTGGGGCTGTGCTGATCTGAATATGCTGGTTTATGTGGATCAAAATTGATCTTGCAGTTCTTGTAGCTGGTAGGCCTGTCCGTCTGTCCAAACACAGCTCTGCGCTGCCAGCTACGCTAAAAGCATTGCTTTTTTGTTGAGTGTAGAAAAGTCTCCTATTTGAGTTCAATGTTGGTCCACTTCTAGAAAAAACGCAAGGAGGTGGAAGTGAACTGGATCATATGCAGTCAGTAGCAAATCCTGGCTATTTTGAAACATGAATGTTAGTTTCTACCATTTAGGTCTTCCACAGCAACAGTGTCTGAAAAGCCTGTTGATGGAAATTCAGTTAGATTTTCTTCAAGTTTAGGAAACATAAAATCTATCACAGGTGTGAGGAAAAGCCTTATAAATTCTTATGCCTCTCTTGATTAATTCTCTACCATGTCCATTTAGGACTTAAACACTCCTACTCTGCCCTATCGCCCTACACATAAGCCTGCCTCTCTGAAAAGTTGAGGGGGGCTCATGGCCCTCAGGTGGATTTGATTTTTACTTAATTAGAATGCTGTCTCTCCCTCCCCCACCCCATGTGCTATGCTGATTGAGCTCTTCTCTGCAGCTGTGAAGCTCTTTGACTTGCTGAGGAGCAGGATCAGCAGAACTCCCTGGCCACTTTTGTGTCTAGGCTCCAGGGTGTTCAGGGAAACGCCAGCTGCCACCAGCCCCAGGCTGCTGGGGGCTGCCCTCTGAGGACACCGTGGCCGCGGACACGTGGAGCGCAGCGAAGGTAAGGAGCACTCGTCTGTGCAGTTGAGTTGGGCAGAGCTGGAGAAGGGTTAGGACCTGCTGGGTGACACAGAACTTATCTGTGCCCCGAGAGCAGGCAGGTGGCTGCTGCCTGCATGGAAAGCTGAGCTTCCTGCCCTCTGAGGGGAAGGGGTGGAGGCTGTTCTCTGTGCCTCTCGTCTTGGGGGCTGTTGGGTCTCTAGGGTCATTTCTGTATTTAATTACCCTTAGGATTTGGGGGCAATCAGGGCAGGACATGCCCCACCTTGGCAGTGTTTGGTTGGCAGGTGGTACAGGGCCTGCTGGGCCCGCTATCTTGCAGCACAGGCCTGGGGCCTGGCCCCCAGCTCCTGAGTCCCTGGTGCTGGCAAACATGAGTGGGTGGCCAATGGCAGGACTGACAGCAGCTGGCAGAGCATGAGGCACTCGGGACTCTGTGTGTTGTGTGTTGAGATGTTCAGCTGGAACCAAAGGCACCCGTGGCAGGGCCGAGGTGGCTGGTGGTGTCTGGGCAAGCTGTGGTGAAGTGGTCTCCAGGAAGGAGAATATTCGTTCCTTTGCCAGCCTGAGGGGTGCATGCTGCTCTGGGGCAGTAAATGCTGCCCTCAGAGTTGACTGAATGGTGGTCTCCTGCTGAGGCCTCCATTGACTTCAGCTTAGCTCTTCTCTGTGTTCAGTGTGCTGGTGGGCACTTCCCCTCTGCTGTCTCATTAATGTATCAGCCATCAAGGCATAGAGAGATCAATATTCATTGTGCAAAATGGTTTCCCACATTGTGGTAGATTACAACGTGTCTATGATTCAGATGCAGAGGAGGATGGGGAGATGTGTATAGGTGTCATTAGGGCTGATTCGTTTATGGGAATGAATCTCCTCGGCATATCAAGAAAACTCAGGAGTGTTATGCCTCCATAAAATGTTACGAGGGGTCAAATGTCACGGTGTTAATGCCCTTGGAGTTACCTGTGCTCCCCTGTAGCTAGCTTAACGGTGTAAACAACAGACTGCACCTCTTGAGGGATGCTCCCCTCATCCCCGAGCCTGAATGTTGAGCAGAGCAAGCACAAGCTCTTCCTGAGACTCTGTCTTATTGAGACTTCCATGGGAGCGTTTTACACGGTTGTGTGGGAGCTGCTTGTCTCCCTCCTGGAAGCTCAACTGTGACAAAGGTTCGTGGCTCACCAGAGCAGGGAGCTGGCGAGTCCCATGCTATCTCTGCACCATAACGACAGGCTTAGTGCTAAGGAGACAAGTCACTCCTGGGCTCAGGTTAAAAGTACTAACCAGAAGGGGTCATGGCCAGCTCTGGTTTTCTTTGTTCTGCTGAGCCCCTTAAATAGGTGTGAACGAGAATATGCTCTACATGGGAGTGTCTGCCTGGCACAGAGTGCTCAGAGCTCCCACCAGGCTCTGTGTGGTGGACAGGAATGGCACCAAAGGGGCAAAAGGGTATTTGCTGCTCTCCTCATCTTTTGAGGTGACACTGCTCAGTTTCTCTGGCTTCTGTAGTCTTGACCTGGCCAGGCCAGAATTCGTTCCTGGCAAATCTTGTCCTGGCTCTCTTCCCAGCACTGCTAGGAATGGTGCATCACCTCTTCTGACCTGCCCACAGGCCCAAGGGACGTTGTCGAGGCTTGGCCTGGCCAGGTAACATCAACTGTGTTGTATACAGCCTCAAAAAGATGAATGCACTTTCTAATAACGGTCTTGCCTTCCCCTTCAGTGCTCAACCCATAAAGTGAGATTTGCTGCTGTCCTTGTTCTTCATTATCACTGTTCATACTTATTTCTGGGTATCTGGTAACAGAAATATTTCCTGGGTTAGCATCGAAGAGTTCAGCTCTGTTTGGCAACTCGTTAATAATAGGGGTAACTCTTTTGCCCTACACAGTATACTCTAAGGGTACATCTGGGACATGCGGTAATGTTACATGTTAATTATTTACTATGACCTGAAAGGAAGTTTGCATCGTGTTCTGAATAATAGGTTCACAGTGTTTCCTGCTGGGCTTTGTATTGTTGATGTAGCAAGAGTAACAGCAAAGCCATTGCAACAATAGCAACCACACAGGGAACAAGAGATCTAGAAAAAATTACATTAGGAAGAAGTGACTGCTTAGAATTTATTTCTGGCTGGTCCCAAAGCATCATCATATCCTGATGAATAACCTGCTAGGATAAATCTTGAATATAATGAGTAAACAATAGTAAAAAGTGTGACAATGTTAGGTAAATTTGCATCCAGATGTCAGTGCTTGTCATGAGCAGAACTCTGTCTTTAGAGGGTTTTCCATTAAGAATTGTGTTATTCTTACCTTTCTTACCTGCCTAATGTAGAGCAAAGCTCAGCTGTGAATTTGTATGGTGAAGGGTTACTGACTTAAAGGCGTATTGCACTGGCTGTACATTCTCTCGCAGTGTAACATGCACTTCTCCCCACTCAAGTGCCAAAAGCGTTGGCTCAGGAAAAGACAGCTCTGCTGTCTGTATCAAGAGTGGTTGCAATTTTGCTGTATGACCAGGAATGTGAGTGACTAGATCGCAGAGCTGAAATATCTTCTGTGTGGTGGGATGGGGCTGGCACTTTTAGGACGAGCATGAGAAATTTATGACACTTGTCTGTTACCTCCAACATCTTTCCCTAATCAGCTGCCTCTCTGTCTTGCTGAACTGGAAACACAGTGTATTTATTGACTCTCTGATCTGGTTATTATAACCTCTGCCCTTTGGAGGTCGCTGCCCCTCAATTATGAGAACCTGATCTTGCTCATTCCCAGAACTGCACTGCAGCTATTGATCTGTTGCACTGACTTGACAAACCTGAGTGAAACATGGAGCTAAAATTCCATCCAAATGTCAACTGTCTCCCTGAATTCCCTTTCTGGAGGAAAGATTTCCTGGGCAGAGGGTAGCCCAAAGAGTACTGGATAAATGTAAAATCCGTGGGAATCCTTCAGATTGAGATATCAAATAAAAGCAAGCTACTAGTCTCATTAATTAGGAACACAGTGTTGCAACAGGGTACAGCCCACACCTACATTCTGCCTCCATAAGGCATAAGGACTTACCTTAGGAGGTACCTGACTCTTGGGGAAGGTACAGTGTGAATCAGGGTGGCTCCTGTCCCTGCTGCAACCTCTGCTGGGGCCCAGGGGGGTGGCCGTGTCCGGGCAGGGCTCTGCCACTCTCAGGGCTGGCATGCCCTGCACTGCCCCAATCACCGCACCAGCTCAGCAGGTGGTAACATACTTTCCTTGCAAGCAAGATCATGTGCCACTGCTCAAGACAGAGATGGCTCAGGGAAAAGTGAATTAAAACCATGGAGCTTGGCTCAGTGGCCAGTGTACTGTAGTGCGGGAGCGTGAGCAATGTTCTCTGCAGCTGCAGAGAACTGTTACCCTGACACCAGGTGCAGCTGGAGGTTACATATTTCGCGGTGATCTTTCAGTCCTGGTTGTATGACTGGTTGTGAAGATGTCAAGGGAGTGAAGTGTTCATTTAATGAACTCCACCAAGATTCAGAAGTAAACACGCATCCCTGAACTCTCTGGATTAGCTACCCAAAGCTGCAAACTGGTGCCGAGGAGATGGGCAAAGCAAGCTCAGAAGGTTAAGGGAGGTCTAGCCAGGAGCTGAATGAAGGCACACTGGCCAAAGACATAGACCAATTTATTAATTATAGTATTTTTACACTCATAAATAGTAAAGGCAGCTTATACCAGTGGAAGGGTTCCCCTTCACCCTCACTTCTGGGACACTGGAGGAAGTGTGCTTGCCAGATGGGAGCAGGGCAAGACAGGAAGGCCAGGAGCTGCCCAGAACAGCAAGTCTCTGGAACCACACAGGGATCAGCAGAGCAGACTGCTCTGAGTACCTGGCCTCTTCTCGGGCATGGAGAGCTGTCTTTCCTGGCCCTCATGCCCAGGGACAAGGCTGGGAGATTGGCATTAGCCATGCAGGGGAGAGTCTTGGGGGGAAATCAGGCTTTCAATCAATACACAGAATTTCCTCTACTGGTTACCACATCATTGGCAGCATTGGTGATGCTCTGTGTTCAGCAACTGGAACATCAACCTGAAGCAGTAGGAAACAGGCTTTTTCTGTATGGGTAAGGTGTCCTGCTCCTCGTCTAACTGGGTATGTGCTCGGAGCTGCTAATTATAAAGTGAGGCACCTCTCAATGACAACGTGGTGCCCATTATAAAGGTTCGCTATTGTGGAAAACCAGTCAAAGGCTAGTTATATTGTACGTGCTCTGTTGGGCTGCAGAGATAGCTGCCTTTCCAACACATCAGGATTTCCCTAAAACATGCAAATATCTGTGGAGGTAAAATCTAAATCTGGATATTAAGAACTACGTATGGTTTAGGTTACTTTGTAAAGCATTTTCTTAACACACCTCCACCAGGTTCTTTTCTTGCCTCAAATGATTTTCGAGCCAAGCCCAGGATGGGCACACTACTGAAGAGCCTGACAGGTCTTCAAAGAACCTGAGGATGTTTGTTGAAGAAGTTGTTCAGTTTGGAAAAGCTACAACACTACAGTGAACTAGTGGCTCAGGCCTTGCTGCCTCCTGCAATCCATCTACCTGAAGGTGACATTGGCTTTGACCTGTGCCCCAGACCAATGCAATTGGGCAGCTCTGTAGTTCCCCTAAATCGTATGTTGTGCCATGTACTCCAGGACTGCTCTAATCCTGGCCAGAGCCCCCAGCTACCTAGCTCAGACAGAGTGCCCAAATACCAGAGAGCCCTGACACGAAGAGTTATGAGCAAGGAGGTGGTAAGGCTGGAGCATGCACATACGAGACAACAAGTATTCTCCATTCCCACAAAGCAGTTCACAGGGAAGGCAACACTGGTCTTGCAGAGGTGAGTCCATGTGCGTCAGAGCCCTCCCTTGCTGAGGACAGGTTATACAGAGGCTCAGTACTGGAGGAATGGAGTCAGAGCAGCATTGTAGGATCCTCATATCTGAAAAAAAGCCCAATGGACGGCATCTCCTCCCTTACCAATGAGAGGGACTGTGACAGGCTCATTTGTTCCAGCTGGAGGCAGCAACTATCCAATACACTGCTGAAGCTGCAGCTCGGCTGCTCAGATGTCTGCATTGCCGAGAATGTGTTCCATCCTGATGAATGAGGGTACTGTCACAAGCACACAAGAGCCCTGTCAACTGTCAGGTGGTCTATCCACATGTACCTGAACAGCCTTCCTGACCAAAGCAGGTATTCATAGTTTAGTGCTGCTCTAGGCTAGCCTGGAAAAATGCTTGTACTGATTGAATACGAACCAGTTATCTCCTTATATACGCGAGCAAGGGTGGCACAGTGTGCCCCCAGCAGTGCTAGTATGGGTAGCCTTTGCTGTAAAACTGTGGAGGGAGGCTCCCAAGGTCTGGCAGATAAGCGGTGTTCTCATCCAGGTGAGAAAGGGGCACTGTGTCCTCCTCACTGATCTGCCGGTCAAACTCTGCCTTCAGAGTTGGCCGCTGGTTATCAGGGAAGGCCAGAGAGAACAAGGCTTCAGGCTCACAGACAAACTTGTACACGTAGCGCTCTCCAGCCACCTGCAGGGAAGATATGAGATGGACACTGCAGGCACACAAGCAGCACTAGGCAATGCTCCTCAGCAGTGGAGAAGGGTTGCAAAAACATCTGGCTGCACTGGCCCATTGCATTGGCCCATCTGGTCTCCTGTGGAATGGCTCCTGGGAAATGGGATGCTGCCAGCTGACTCTTTGTCCAGGTAGCAACAGCATCAACGGTCCCTGACACGTCTGTGCTGTGACATAAGTACACTAACAATTATCCTCTCCAGTGCCCTGGATCTGGAAGAGACCATCCCTGCCACACAGGACCAACCCCCAGGCAGCCTTTCTCTCACCACTGGCAAGTCTAGACTGTATGTCCCTGCAGCTGCACAAATTCCAACCCTTGTGACTGCAGACACATACAGAAAAAGACAGAAATCATGATTCCCCTTTGTTTTATTTCCCATATGTTGCCTAGATTCAGCTCCTTTACACCTTCCTCGTTTAAGTGCTGCAAAGGGAAGTTATGGGGAAAGAAAGCTCAGGATGCCTGGCTGGCTCAAGTGCATTCTGTATTGTAAGACTTGCCTTCTCAAATAAGAGAAACATCGCTAAAGGCTTTTTATGTTTTTAACTCCATCTGCTTTGCAAACTGACCTTCTGCATGATGCCTTTCTCGTAATAGTAGCGAAGGGATCGGCTCAGCTTGTCATAGTTCATGGCTGGACGGTTCTTTTGGATACCCCACAGCCTGGCTACCTGTAGAATAAAGCATCCCAGTGCGTGAGTCTGTGAACCCAACCCAAAGGCAAAAGAACATTATCCAGCTGATTCTCTTTTGAGGAATGGTACCATGACCCATTCAAATATTTACGTTTAAATAATAGACTCAAAAAATAATTATTTAACAACTTTTCAACAAGAAGAGTAGAACTCAAACTGAAGCACCCTGTATCACAGAGAGGCATTCTCCTTGCCATTACAGACCTCATTTGCTGTCACCACTTCTCCTCACTGTCCAGTACTCTGAAAGCTTGAGGTTGCTAAAGCTGTGACACTTAATAGTCAAGGATGACATTTTTACCAGGAGCCCAAGAATAAGGGAACATCTCCACTGGAAGACCTATGTGCCTTTCTTCCTCCTACTATGTGATTTTCAGCTTTGTCCCTGAGACTCAGAAGTTTGCTGTAATCGTATGTCAGCCCACCAAAACAACTCATCTGCACTGAAAGCACCTATAAAGATTGATGTGTAGCAAGAACAGTGCTCAATGCAGCTCTAATTGGATACGCTCAAAGCATATCTAATTGGATATAGCTCTAAGATATGAACAGATACTACAGGTGCATCTGCCAGATATTGGCAGATATCATTGGGTTTTTTGGAACGTGGCAGCATTAGAAATTACACCTTAGTTAATGTAATTTTGATATACAAATATATTTAGACTAAGACATAGTTTCTTCCAGATTTTGATGAAAACTTCTGTGATCAGTAGGGCTCAAAACTCCAAACCTCAGTGTCAGCCTCAAGTATGGAATGTGATAAGGCAGCACAAGTCACTGCAAGCTTGAGGGTGAAGTGTCTAGGGAAACGGAGGCAGTGGGTAATTTGATTCACTGCATTGCTGAGACTCTAAACTTACAAGCAACCTTTCTTAAAACTGGTATTTTTGACCTCTTTTAAAAACTTTAAATTGCCGCAGGGCCCACCGAGTACCACTGGTAGGCAGGAGCCTTCACAGGGCAGAGGAAAAATCACTTGGGAATTTGCAGCCCCAGAAGTGCTGGCTGCTCCCCCGGAGCCTGTAGAGAAGCTAAGTGATTTCACCTCTTCTGGCTCAATAAGCTTGAACTCCATCCCTCTACCAGTCCAGGCAATGAAGTGGGAGTTGGTCGGATCATCCAATAAAGCCACAAGAAATTGCCAGAGCTGGAGAGATCCCCGTCTCTGGTATGGAGGTCCTTCCCGGTACCCTCCGGCTTCCTGTTTGATGTCTCCTGCTGAGAAGAACAAACAAGGTGTTTCTAAGAGTAACAGTGCAACTGTTGCAGAAAAAAGCACATCTCACAAATGTTTACCTGGAATATTTCAGTTCACATAAAACAGAATGGCGAGTTCACCAGCAGCTCTTCCAAGAGGAGCTCTGGTGAACCTCACAATTAAGCTACTTATGCTAGATGGCCTTTTTGCTGTTAAAAAAGCTCAAGAAATGGGATACCAAAAAGTCAGGTATGAACCACAGCTAACACATCTGCAAGAACACAGTGTAACGAACTATGCAGACAGTGATCAAGTGGCTAGCAAAGATGCTAGGTAACCCTATCTTACACCCAAATTGCAGGCCATTCTTTCTCCAACCTTCAAATTTTTCTGGAACAACACAGACATCATCAGTAAAGGATCTCATCTGCTTGTCATAGCTGCAGCCTGAAAGAGAAAGCCACATAGGCAGTCACAGACAAAGACAGGGTGGTGCTGGAGGGCAATGCAATGCAGGGAAGAGAGTCACTGAGTTTCTTACCTAATGTATCTTCTGTAGTTAAATGGCTTGGATAACTCTCAACATTTATGTACATGGAAGGACAGCTGGGAACATCTACAGAACAATTAACAAATGCATTTAATTAAAAAGCACAGGCACAGGAGGCAGAATGATCTTGCTCTCTGTAGGTGGATAGGCAAGTGTAGCTGTCTAACCAACGTCCTCTTAGAGGCCTGTGAAAGGGTTAGTGGCAGTCTGGTAACTTTATGTATCAGCCATCCCACCACAACTTCATCATGCAGATGGAGCACAAGTCTTATGAGGAGTGGCTGAGGGAACTGGGATTTTTTTCACATCATAGGAGTATTATGATGGTGTTAATGGAGAGCAGCATTTGAACATTTATTACAGCCAGTGTCTCACAAATGTCTTTTTGTATGTTTTAAGTCTCTCCAGCTTTTTCACGTCGTGATAGGGCATTCTCACAAACAGTTGCAAAAACATAAAGGAAAAAATAGCCTGAGTTTGAAAAGAAGCAGGAAGTCTTTTCATTATCTCTGTGCAGCATATATTGTCTGGGCACTGCAATTTGTATCTTCTGTATCTTGTATTTTCTGAATCAAACTTATTTTCCATCCGCAGCTGAAATGGAAACTGTAACTGGGAGCTTTGGAAAGATTTACCGTGCATTTCCCTCATACTCCTGTGTATAGCCATTGCTTTCTGTCAACATTTTGCTGATGCTAAGGGCAGAAGGGGACTCTGAGCTGACAGACTGTGTGTTATTACAATTGTAAAGCATTCTTCTGGGCTTGCACATTTTCTTTCCCTGTCTGGACAGAAGGACCCAGTGGAAGTGTAATATCAGCATAGTCACAGTGGTGGATTCTATACCCTCATAGGAGCTTTTCATCTATTTCTGCTAAAGGAAACAATTCAAAATGTCCATTGAAATACCATGAAGCCAGAAGTAACATTCCCTCTGGAAGAGGTTATTGCGATGTCAGGGTAGCAAGTCTTTGGACAGATCAGCTGAAAAAATAACATTTATCCCTTGTGGGAAAATAAGAGGATTACCTAATTGATCTGATATCTATAAAGCTACTTTTGGAATCATAAACTCTTTTCCTCTTGTGATCCTCTGAAATCTCTGCTGTCTCCTCTGTGTGCCCTGTTTCTATGGGAAGCAGAAGGTGGAGGTTGACACTACAAGAGACACAGAGCAGCACTTCTGCATGTGGCTGAGTGCTCTGTGCTTATGCCTGTCCTGGAATCGGCCAGTTTATTGTTAGCCACTCAAGTCTCTTTAGACTGTTTTAGTTTTAGACTTTTAGATCTATTAGTCAGAACAAAGCTGGTTTATCTTCTGTGGTAAGTTCCAAAGTGGAGCATCAGGTCTCTCTGTGACCTGCTGCAGCCAATTTCCAGTGGGTGTCAGCTGCCAGTGAGAGACCTCAGCAGCGGGAGCTGACACCCACCAGCAGGGCTGGGTGAGCTGCGTCTTTGCCTCTGTTTTGTGAATGAAATTCTTCTGCCTCCAGTCAGGGAAAAGGCACAGGGCCAGACAGCATCAGGGCTGTGCAGTGCAATCCCTACACCCAGAGCAGCTTTCTTCTGCCAGTACTTGAAGGTCCCCTCCTGTTGCAGAGATCCAAGGCAGTTTTTCTGCATGAGCACCAACATATTTGATTCCTTCCTTTCTGCTGCCATTTACAGAACTTTTTCAGTATAATTTCTTCAAAGTTGACCTCACTTCTTTCCCTTTCTACAGCCTACCAGCTCACACATCTACCTGAAGACAAAAGCTCCCTGTGAAACTGGGAATGCCTTTTTCTCTATTTCTGATGGTGTGAGCCGGCTAATTATGAATTTTGAGAGTCTCCTCAGTGGCTACTTATTCCCTTGGAAAAAAATGCATGCCTTTAATCTAGTGGGTTTATCATCACCTGCTAGCTCCTATATCTTATTAAACCTTCCCACTATATACCAGAAAGTCCTTCTCAGAACACAGTATAGAAAGTGAATATCCCAGCCTTCTCTTGGATGCAGTTTCAGTGGACAGTCTGGCCCAAGCCACGGCACAGACAGAACTGTTCACATTTCTTGCTCCACGGCCAGTTTCCCAGACCACACGCACTCCTCAGATGAACTAACACTGTTTCAAAGCCCAGAGACCACCAGTGTTCACCCAGGAGGTTGGTCACCTCCATTGATGCCCCACTGCAGTCAGGAATATCTAGTTCTACCTACCTGCGTCATAGACATAGTCCACCTGCTCCTGCTTGACAACCACAGCTACTGGGTACTGACGGCTGCTGCCTGCCCGGTTTGCTTGCTCATACCGTGGGTCGTGGTACTCCTGTTTGAAGCCCTGGTGAGGGTACTGGAGGCAGGGCTCAGACATCTGGCACTGGTGGGCAACGGGATCTTCCTGGGCCGTGTCCTGGGAGGAGGGGAAGGAATGGCACATCTCCACAGGTGGCTGGTACGCAGAGCTAGAAGAGGGGAGAGGACATGGGATGGCTTCTTTCTTGGCCCTCTGATCTCAGCCTGGATGCAGGGCTGGCTGAGAGACAGAAACTTCCTTGGCCTCAGCCTGTTACTAGGGCTGTAGGAGCTGCACACAAAGCTGGGGAAAGGAAGGAACCCCAAAGAAAGATGTTTCTGAGGGCAGCTACACAGCCCATCATTCTCAGAATCTGACGGGCCTAAGGTTAGAGACTTCTTCAAAACCTAGGCAACAGTGGTGGGTCCCATCTACTCCAGGGGGATCCTGTGATTGATGAAAACTGAGCACTTTAATCTGGATGCTGCAGCCCCTCCTCCCTGAGTCACCAAGGAGGGCAATCCTTCTTGCCAATGGCTGCCTGCTCCTGGCAATAACTCACCTGTTTTCCTTGAGGTATCCACAGCTGGATATGGGGTGGGGTGGCCCCGCAAGGGTCAGGAAGCTCCTGTCCTGTCTAGGGAACTGTTGGAGTGGTGACTCTATCGGGGTTCCTGGGTTGGGGGACTTGATTCCGACTTGTCTGGGTTGATCATAGGCACTGGGACAGTCAAACAGATATTGGAGCATTACAGTTCTCCAAGGACTTGTGGCAGCACCTGGGGAGAACGTGTCACAGGCAGACACACTGTCCCTCTGTGCAGCCACCTAAGTGAGAAAACTCCCAGCATAAACTCCTTCCTTTCTGATTATTAGTTGCCCTCGTTCACAATAGCAATAACCCTTCAAGCAGAAAACTGAGGAAGGTGTCTGTACTGAAGAAGCCAGACTATAACTCAGGCAAGTAGCTGGGACTGTGGGCAACAGCATCAGGAATTTCCTTGTGGGACAGATTTTGGAAAGCAATGGAGAGAGAGTCACATGACAGATGTCAAGACTGCTCTTAGCATCAGGACAGTGAGGAACAGCACTAGGGAGAAGAAAAAAGGGGCAAGCCCAGATCTACTCTGCACAGGCCTGAGCTGACCCAATGGTTAATTTGTGTTGCAGACCGTGTGTAGCCCTTACCCAGCAGACAGACCAGGTTGTTCTCATAACACCTCACTATTAGATAATGCAGTAGCACTTGATTTCGTAACAGCTCCTGTCCATCCCCTGTGTAAGCTGCTTTACCTGGTGTAAAGGCACTGCTCGCCATTGCAGTACTGGAATGGCTGCTTGTGGTTGCAGGACAGTGTGGGGTCTGAGGAGGGACTCTGTGGCTCCTTTTTAATCTTAGCAGGACTGTGAAAAGCTACTGAGGGAGAGAAATGAAAGATTAAGTTGGCACTTTTCTTGTTTATGGAGAGATATTTTTATCAGCCAGTAAGAAGTCAGTTGAGATGCCACTACCTCGCCTTTGTTCAGATGGCTCTGAGAGAAACAAAATACCGATACGCAAAACTGTTCACTAGACTGTTCTGAGCTCTGCCCTCGATTTAGTAAAACCTGTTAATACATCAACCTTAAAAGACCAAATCTAAGGTAGTGTTAACATGCTCCATGATAATGCAGAGCACTTTGAAAAGGATTTAGAGTGGGTATTTCCTAACCTGTTGAGGGCTGGGACAGACATTTTCTGTTATTTCATAAGGGGGTACACACACATACTCTATTTTTCATAACGTCAAAGCAAAGTTTTGATTTGCATCACACAAAATACTTTCATTGACATACGTGGCAAGCACGTCTTGTGAGTAGCATTACCATATAACACTGCATTGAATTACAATGCACTAATATGATGACACATTGAACATTTCCTGATAGTATCATTGGTCCTGTAGGACAACAATTGTAAAGTTTTTGTAGACATAGCTACAAAAGCTGAAGGTTTTCTATGGGGAAAATACTATTATATGTATTGCATACTATTACAGGCTGACACCAGGCTAACTTGCTCACAAACACATTACACAAGTAGCACTTTAAGAGGCACCTAACCAATTCAGATAGCTAAAACCGCTTTTCCAAAGGAATTGCATCAGTGTTACGGCACAGTTCAAAACAGAAGTCTGGCTTCTAAGTCCTTGCTTTCACTATAATATACCTCAAAGTTTGAAGACCAGCTTGCAGTCCTCTCAGTAGCCTCCCTTTGAATAATCTAATTTCATTAATTGTATCAGGTTTATACTTCAGCACTCAGGAAAAAGGCCAGGCCCTTCTACAGGATACTGTGATTCCTGGGCGGGAGGCTGCCACACTCAGCAGCTGTCCTTTTCATCTCCAAATGCAGTTTTCCCCTTGATGGATCTCTTCTGTGTTAAAAGTCCAACATCCCTGAATGTGGGACTGGGAGAATCTCGTACCTGCTGTGCTCATCCAAAACACCAGCGACAGTCCAGAATAAAAGTGAAAATGTTCCTTTTCATTTTCAGGTCACTGGTCTGTGGTCATAGCCTGATGCAGATGAGGAGGGATATTTCTGGGCTGGTTAGGATTTCATGAATAACAAGTGTGGGTTGAAGTTTACTGCACAAGGAAGTAGGATGTGGGTATTGTTACTTCTTATGCTTAATTAAATCCAGCAGGGAGCAAAACTCCCTTCACTAGTTCCTGAGAAAAGCTTATCCTGGCTGAAGGACACAGTAAGCATCTTCTACCTTTGCCTCTGGGCTCTGCTGCTGCTGTTAGGTCACTATTTAGGAAGGCAAGAAAAGTAACCTGAGAAAGGTACATAGGTCTAGCCTTGTTTTTCAAACAATGGAAATATCTGCCCTGCAAATCAAAACTGTAAGCTTGCTCCAGTCCTCCTCAGCTTACTCCCACCTCTTTGAGCTGACACAACGCTGCTTACAAAGCCTGGGATGTTCAGAGCTGTGATTACAGTTTTAAGGATGGAAAGTAACGTCCTCATCTGTTAATACCTCATGTTTTTGCTGACTTTATTTTGGGACTGACCTGAACTGTATGTGCACCAGCTGTCCTTAAGCCATTCTCCTTCACATAAAGCTCTAATTGTCCCTTCAGAAGTGCTGCAGCAAGCAGCTGTCAGAAGGGCTGCTGCAGTCTCTCTTAGCACAGGATATTAAGGCCACTTTCTATTGTGACCATCCCTCGCCAAAATTAATTTTCTCAGCCAGAGGGGAAAAAACCCACCCAAACCTGACTCCTTTTGCCTGCCTTCAGTTTCAGCCTACAGTAGAAAAGCCCATCTTTACGTCATGCCAGCACCCAAAGGGACTCAAACAGCTTGACAGAATCAATATTTAAAAATGAATCCATAAGATACCAGAGCATTATTTTGTTTCTGGCTCCTAGTCCTTCTCAGGGACAAATGGCTCAGCCAGTCCTGGGGCTGCCTGTTCACATCAGCTCTTGGCACCATCCAAGCTGACAGCAGGTGTGAGTGTGCTGACCTGGTAGGGCTGCCCCACACCAGGGTGCATCCAGTATCACAAGCATGACACTACTGCATCTGTGCAAACAGCCCAAGCCCAGGGAAGGGCTGAAAGAGAAAAGGGTCTTTCTATGTCCAGGGCATCCATTTCCCTTCTGTCTGCAGCAGTTCTTTACAATGGGTAGAGTAAACATATATAGAATATATAGTAATAAATTGCTCTGTCCAGTACACTGAACTCCACTGGAGCGTCAAGAAGCTAGATGTACTAGGAGCAGCCAATTCTTAGCCTGTTTCAGCTACTGGGGGCTGCAATCTCATTACAACTGGCTCATTCATTCATTTATTCAAAGTGAAGCATGGAACCAGCCCTCTCCTCAGTTCTAGGTCAAAAAGAGAAATAAAACAAGATATATGACTCAGAGAACAAGCCCAGCTGTGCTGCAGAGGTGAGTCCAGGGGAAGGAAGTAGACAAGAACAACCAGTAAAAGTGCTTCATTTTCATGGAGAAAGGTGCCCAGGGCAGAGAAGGGTATCAGCATAGGAAGGGCACCAAAGTTGACTACGCCAGCTTTAAGTGGACATCTCTACTCTCAGTTAGCTGCCAGACACGTATATACCCAGGGAACCATGAGGCATCTTCTTGTAGCATTGACATGCTTGGCAAAAGTCAGGCTCCAGGTTCCTGCAGCTACTTGCAACACAGAGCTATTCAGAACAGTCTGTATTTAGTTCAGGTGTGTAGTCTTAGCTCAGCATCAGCTTCCAAATGGAACGGTGGCATGCTGTGAGGTCCGGCAGAAGCAGGCCCGGTGTGAAAAAAGCAGAGCTGCGCGACCATTGAGTAGAAGGTTCCTATACGTACACTTGTACCTGTGCAACGTTCAGCTCCTTTGTAAGGTGAAGTGCTTTGACAAGCTGTACAGCCTGTACACTCCTGTGTGAACACACACAATCTGTCCAGTGGACAGTTCCTAGGAACAGAGAGCAAACAGCACAACTCTTCAGGGGTATTTTACCCTTGGGCTATGCCAGGCAGCAGACAGGCCCATCATCTCACAGAGGCCATGCTGGCAGCAGATGCTCAGCCGGAGACCACATAGGTGAGTGGAACCCCCAAAAAACCACCTGCAGGAGACACAGCACCAATAATTGCATGTACAGTCTAATTTCTTTGGCTTTGGGAGGAGTAATAGCACAAATTTTACCTTTGATTGTCACAGTAATGCATTTTCTCAGCTGTTCAGGGATGCCTAATTATTCACACATACACCTGCTAAAATACACATCTGTTGAAATCACTCTGCATAAGGGACTGCGGTAGTTACCACCTCACAAAGATACTTTTGTATTGTACAGATGTAGACAGTTAACCTGGTTTTTTTTGTCACCATCACAATGTAGAAATGAGTACCTTAGCCTCAATGTCTGCGTGTTGCATTTATATATGTGTTTGGTTTAAGTGTATCTTGCCCTTCTCCCCTGGGATGTGCGATCACCCCCATGCTACTTACAGTTTTCTGAATGAAAGTCAGGCACAAATTGCTCATCACTGTCTGGAACCTGAGCTGCAAGGGAAGAAAAGGAAGGCGGGAGGAAAGAGGGAGGGGGAAAGAGAGAGGGGAGATTTAGATTTGGCACTTTGTATAGTATAATTAACAGTAAGGCAGAAAGAAATCTATGCTGGAAAGACCTGAGCTTTGTGCTCGGATGCACTTTAGTGACTAAGGATAGTTTTCCTCTGGGATTAATGATTACAATTCTTCTGCCTGCAGATTTACCCCTTAAGAGCCTGTCAGTTTCTTTCTTCCTTACCTTGGAAATAAGAACAGCAGCAAGTTTATTAGCTCAGGGTTCACAGTTTTCATTAGAAACATAACATGCAGGGATTTTTAAGCATTTAGCATAGGAAAAGCAACTAATAAATTTGGAAAGGCTATGCCAAAGTGATGAGTAGAACAGGAAACATCTATGCCTTCATATACAATCTTTTCAGTAGCTCCAGCAGCAGTGAATGGCATGGCACTAGTGGAATAGGCTACAACTTGTAAATGAGCAGAAAGAGAACATGTCAGAAGAAAAAAAAAATAAATTATCCAGTAGCAGGTGAGGGAAGTTGTTAATAGTGTCTTGCATGTATGTACGATTTCGCAAATGGGAAATGTAAGAGGAAGTGCTGGCGTAGTCACAGAGAACCTGACAGCAAACAGCCCTGTGGACAGCACTGTTAGTACAGCTCCAGTATAACAGCAAGGTCTAAGATATTTAAAAAAAAAAA